>CAJNDT010005944.1:340497-473962 GCA_905221615.1 Symbiodinium sp. CCMP2592
AGTAGTAGTAGTAGTAGTAGTAGTAGTAGTAGTAGTAGTAGTAGTAGTAGTAGTAGTAGTTTAGTAGTAGTAGTAGTAGTAGTAGTAGTAGTAGTAGTAGTAGTAGTAGTAGTAGTAGTAGTAGTAGTAGTAGTAGTAAGAGTAGTAGTAGTAGTACTAGTAGTAGTAGTAGTAAATAATACTAGTAGTGCTACGACTAGTATTAGCAGTCGTAGTAGTAATAGTAGTAGTAGTAGTCGTAGTAGTAGTAGTAGTAGTAGTAGTAGTAGTAGTAGTAGTCGTACTAGTAGTAGTACTAGTAGTTGTCTTAGTAGTAGTAGTAGTAGTAGTAGTAGTAGTAGTAGTAGTAGTAGTAGTAGTAGTAGTACTAGTAGTAGTAGTAGTAATAATCGTAGTAGTAATAGTAGTAGTACAAGTACTTGTAGTAGTAGTAGTAGCCGAAGAAGAAGTAGTAGTAGTAGTACGAGTAGTAATAGTAATAGTACTAGTACTAATACCAGTAGTAGTAGTAGTAGTAGTAGTAGTAGTAGTAGTAGTAGTAGTAGTAGTAGTAGTAGTAGTAGTAGTAGTAGTAAGTAGTTGTAGTAGTAGTAGTAGTAGTAAGAACAGTAGTATTAGTAGTAGTAGTAGTAGTAGTAGGAGTACTAGTACTAGTAGTAGTAGTAGCAGTAGTAGTAGTAGTACTGGTAGTAGTAGTAGTAGTAGTAGTAGTAGTAGTAGTAGTAGTAGTAGTAGTAGTAGTAGTAGTAGTAGTACTAGTAGTAGTAGTCGTTAGTAGTGGTAATAATAGTCGTGGTAGTGGTACTATTAACTTAACAGTACTAGTCGAAACAAGTACTAGGACCTAAAAGTCCTGGTACGTGCAAGGTTCAAAAAACTGAAGCGAGACCCATGTATTCGAGTCCGAATTTTCGGGGGTCAGCCCCGTCTGGAGCCCAAACCCTCCAGCATGACCCAGCTCTAGACCCTGAAGGAGAGCGTAGTAACCCTTAGGTAGACTAACTAGTATTACTAGCAGATGTAGTAGTGGTTGTAGCAGTAGTAGTGCTGATACTCTTCTTCTCCTAGCTAGGTATTCTTATCCACAATGACACATGCTGCGACTATTAGCATCATACCACCATGGATTAAAGTACTTCTTCAAATTTCAAAGTCCTATGTATGAATCGTGCTTGTTGGTCTGAAATCTAAACTTCGACTTGGAACACAGAATTGCACGGACACCCATGTCCCGGCCCGAAACCCTCAAGCCATGCACACTTCGGGAATCCGAACCCGGAAGGGATTACCCAAACACTCCAGTAGTGCTCACGTCTGGGACCCAAACCCTCAGGCGATGCCCATGCCTGGGACCCAAACCCCGGTGTGCTGAAAGCAGCAGGGCCGAGGACGGCTGAACCATGGTCGGTGTGTCGTGAATTAGTCAGTTTGGCAAGCCCAAACGCAGGAAATGTGGGGTTTAAGGGTCCGGGTCGTAAGGTTTCAGGTCGCCAGAAAGCTCGGGTTTACGCTTCGAGGCCTGTGAGTTGTATTGATTTCATCGTAACTTCGATGCTCCTTTGACAACTTTCCCAGACCAGCACCATGAAGCTATGTGTAACAAATCAGAGTCCTTGGGTGAAGATCGCTTTATAAACCAACCCTGAACCCTAGACCCTTTTGGCAGCCTTGGGTCGACGGTCAGGCCTCGGCAGCCGCAGAAACCCGCCTAAAACCCCGAAATGCTAAAGGCTTAATTAAGTTTATTTCATTTGAGCCCAGGGCCAAGGGTTTAGGGTTTAGGGTCTGGCCTCAAGCTCAGCATGGAGATGTGTCCCGGTTCTCGCTCGGGGCCTTTCGGCAGAGCTCGCAGTGTGCCGTGCCGTCCAAGTCAACTTGTTGCCAAGCCGCGATCGGCACAACGTTGCCGCGCGGAATCTTCCCGGCAACACGAGCCGGCGCTTGTGGCCACGGGATGCGAGGCCGTGGAGGCACAGTTCTGTCCTGCTGGGCGGCCACGGTGGAGGCTTCCACTTCCTTATGGCTCGCCGGCAGTTAACGCTGCCCTCATTTCATCCTTTTAATGGATGGGCATGCAATCGGGCCTCCGAGACGGATCTTGTTGTGGGGCGGGCATCTCCATGGCTGAGAATTGCAGCGTCTCGTGCTCTTCAACGCAAGCGGCTTCAGCTTAAGGCTTCACTTGGGGTTTGGATGCTTGATGGCGGCTGGGGAATACTAGGATTGCGATTTCCGAGTACGATGTGGGCTTGGCACGGATTCTGGTGAGTCGGGCCTGGAACCCTGGTTTGGTTGCTTGGCCTGCGGGCCTGCGGGCTTACGTGGTCCTTCTGGCGCCTGTATCTCCTGCCACGGCGGGACAGGGCCAGAAAGAACCTGTTGGCCCCGAACAGTCCTGAAAGTTTCCCGGCTCTCAGCAGTGGCAGAGCGGGGAAGCTTTCAGGGTTCAGGCTTGAAGGCAGAGGCTAGACTTTCAAAGCGAAACCGATAACAAACCGGCATGTACTTCTCCAAGGACAGGATCAACGAGCATGAAGAGTTGGCCTTAAGAAACTTAGTCTTCTTCACGCAAACGGGAAATACTCCGGCCGCAAAACCCCAACCATCTAGCTTAAGGCAGGACTTGGAGAGGGGCCTGGGTTTCGAGCATTGGTGGGTCTGGGGAGCGGGGCGGACTTAGGAAGAAGAGGTAAGGTTCAGGCATCTGGTTTCAGTTTCTGTTTCACGGACAAGACTCAGCCTGAGTATCAGACTTGGCCTCGTTTTGTGTGTAAGATTAGAGGTTAAACTGAAACCCTAAACCCTAAACCGCAAAATTCTCAACCCTAACTCAGAGGCTTTGGGGGTGAGACTTAACGATCTCATGCCAGAAGCCAAAATTCAATTCGTACGCTATCAAACCCGAGAGCCCCAGACCCGGAACCTGTATGAGGAACACGTACACCACTGGAACCGCAAAGCGTATTCTAGCCTAAAGCATCCAGACCGCACCTGACTTTCCCAACAGCTGAGTCGCCAAACAAGTATTAGGGTTTAGAATCGTATTATGACCATTGTACAACCCAGGCCTGGCAGCGCAGGTCCCAAGGCCGCGTGTCCGCGCGACCTGAGGCAGACAGTCCAGAAGTGCAGCAGGCATGAGTCGCCAGGAAACCAGGGAATCCTATGACTGAATGTGGCACTCGTTTCACCGACACGGCTCATGACGGAGGCGCCTCCTTCAGAGGATCCCAGTGCAACTGCACATGACAGCTCGCAGGAATAGAATCGCGTGTATGTACCGAGACCCACAGGGCTGCCAGCTGGACGAAGCTCTCTGCCATGATCACCTGATCCGTCTTCTTGCCGGCCTTCACAGAGCCTTCAGGGTTGTAGCGGAGCTCCCATTTGCAAGCCCAGAGAAGTCCGTCCCCACTCAGCGGCACGTACTGCATGTAATTCTCGCATTTGGACGCCAAACTATCCCTGTGAAGATAGACCCCGGGTCTGCCGTCAAAAAATCGGTCTCCGCGAGCAGCGTCGGCAGACGCTCGCAGCCTCGCCTGGTTGACGATGGCATACAGTGCCTCCAGCTTGAAGCCATGCCAGCCGCGCAGCCACACGCTGTCGGGCTCTGCAGGGGGCACCCCAGACAGACCAAGAAAAGGCAGCCGAAACCAGGAATTGCCCATGTCCTCGACCTCTCCGAAACGACGTGTAAGATCGTCGCCGTCAGATGAAGGCCTCGTGAAGAAAAAAACGCGCAGAAACGCTGCAATCAGTGCACAGGTGATGGGCGGCGCGTCAGCACATGCAGGAAGAAGGCCGCGAGAGCGCTTGTTGACGACCAGTGTCGCCGCCTCGTTCCAGAGCCCAGGCGTGCCAGCACAGCTGGGCTCAAAGGCCGGCAGATTCAGCGGCTCGATGCCCTGCGAGCTCTGCGAAGCAGCCAAACGAGTCTGCTGGCCAGGTCTCTCCGCTTCTCGTTCATACTGGGCCGCTTTCTTCTTTCTTCCAGGTCTGACCTTCTCTCGAGCCCTCTTCTTCAGCCGGCGCTGCTCGGTCATGGGCCGGCGCTGCTCGGTCTTGGGTGGCATGGCGTGAGAAGAGAGAGAGAGAGAGAGAGAGAGAGAGAGAGAGAGAGAGAAGGGGTCTAGGGTCCAGGGTCCAACTTTTTGGGCGTTAAGAAATCAAAGTAGCCTTCAAGGGGAATGACCACTGCTGTGGCTTTGGGTTTGAAATTTACATATTCTTATTACTACCGAGCAGCAGGGTGAGGACGCCTCAACCCTGCCGCTCGTTACTGCTTGATATCCCCTGACTTCCTGAAGTGATACATTGGAATCTGCTGGCTTAGAGCTCCACCCTTTCGTGTTAAGGTTTGCACACATATACTTCGTCTCCAGGGCTTGGGTTTAGGTTCGAGGGGCAAGGCAAAGAGCAAGTTTTCGTGGTCCCGAGGTTTCCTGTAAGTTAAGTAGCTATGTTGTGATGGCAATGCCAACTGTCGTGCTGTAACCGCTTCAATGTAAGCTTCCTGGATGTAAGGCATCCACATGCTTCAGCTTTGATCCACTGCGCCTTTTGCAAGGCAATGCTGCGACACGCATGGCGTCACTTTCTAAGAACCCTATCCTGAAGTTGGCTGTTTCGGACAAGGTGGAACTGGGGAAGGCAGTTTTGGGCCCAACCATAGATGCAGATGTCGGGTGTGCTGGATGGGAGTTGCTGAACTGGTGGTAGGGTAGAGCTTGTTGGGTTGGCGGGTTCGGTTAGGGGTCTCGCCCATCGTGGCGTTAGTTAGGTTGGGGGTGTCGGGTGTCAGAATAGAGACTGTTGGGGTGCTAGGATGCGTCAGGCGGTACGCCTCAGCGGACTAAAGTTTGCAGGATCCGTTACATCCAGAAGTAGGGATGGCCACAAACCTAACGCCGAGACCCCGGACCCCTAGCCCAACACCCCAATCTCCACCGTAACACCACCATCCAAGGACCTCTACTGACCCTATACCCGACGCCAGAAATTCAGAAAAAAAAATCCTAACCCGAATGCCAAATATTGAGTCCCGGGCAACCCCATTAGAGTGAGTCCTTCACCCTAGGCCCATGGAGCACGAAAGCTTAAACCTCACCCCAGTTTCCTCAGCCGGTTTCTGCTTCGGGCCAAAATCGATTCAGACACTCGCACGAGGCTGGCAGGTTAGGGTCCAGGATATGCTGAGTCGCTGACCCGGGCCATTTTGTGATGTAGTGCCACTGGACCACTGCCTGCGGCATTTCGACTAGCTCTGCCAGTAGTAGCGACGTCTGATATACTGGTAGTAGTAGTAGTAGTAGTAGTAGTAGTAGTAGTAGTAGTAGTAGTAGTAGTAGTAGTAGTAGTAGTAGGAACAACCGGTTGCAGAGTTTGCAGGAAAAACGAAGTGTTGGAGCTGTTCTTAGGTGTCTTCGAAGCTGTGTTTCCTCTGTTCCTGCCTCTGATCTTGCCTCTTCCTCTTTGTCTCTTGTAGCAGTAGTGGTGGCCCCGAGACCTTAACCCCACGGCATCGGGTTTGGTGGGTTTGGCCTTGGGGTCAAGAAGATCAGGAGCTGTAAAGTTTGGAGGTTTGAGACCGGCTTTATGCAGCCGAAACCCCGAGTCCAAGGATGCATAAGTCCAGATACGGACCCACAAGTGTTCTTGTGCCCACAACCTAGTGCTGCCAGTACCACGAGGACGACTACGACTACTACTACTACTACTACTACTACTACTACTACTACTACTACTACTACACAACACAATGAAGCCTGGTCCTGTGACGCCAAACTCTAAACCTCAACCCCTATAAACCCTGTAAGTCCGAAACCCCGTGGTACTAGTCGTCGTCGCCCTAACAGTGCTAGTCCTAGTACGGCGAAATCGAAACCTAAGACCCCCAAGGCCGAGAACCGAAACCTAGCCTAACGCCACGAAGGGCGAGAACTGAAACCTAGCCTAACGCCACGAAGGGCGAGAACCGAAACCTAGCCTAACGCCACGAAGGGCGAGAACCGAAACCTAGCCTAACGCCACGAAGGGCGAGAACCGAAACTAGCCACCGTATTATTCTTATTCTTAGTACTATTCTTATTACTAATATAGTAGTAGTAGTAGTAGTAGTAGTAGTAGTAGTAGTAGTAGTAGTAGTAGTAGTAGTAGTAGTAGTAGTAGTAGTAGTAGTAGTAGTAGTAGTAGTAGTAGTAGTAGTAGTAGTAGTAGTAGTAGTAGTAGTAGTAGTAGTAGTAGTAGTGGCTTAGGGTTTCGGGCTTAAGGTTAAAGGTGTAGGTATTCATAAAAAAGAAAATGACAGTCTACCCAGCCCTTAGAACCCAAGTTTGAGAAACATGACCTATGGGCAAGGAGCTGAGTCGTACAGTTTTACATCCTACCAGTTGCGAACAGAGTTTAGGATTTTTGCTTAAATGCAATAGGCCCGTTCTCCCCAGGAATCCCAAAACACCTGGCAGGGGTTGAGGGTTTAGGGTTTGAGCATGTATTCAGCAGTATGCTATGAACACCCCGAACCCGCAGCAGAAGCCCCAAACCGCCATAAGCCCTTCAACCCTGGGCCCAAAACCCTTATGCAGGAAAGACCACCTGACTGGCCTCCGGTCCGCTGTCTTCCGCATCGGCCTGGCAAGCTGCGAGTGGTCTAACATAAGGGTGTTGAGTGGCTTGAAGCTCTAAGCTCAGCGAAGGATTGTGGAGTTTAGGGTTCACGGGCTTCGTTTGCGGCCTACGTTTTGGCAGGGAGATTGAAGAAAAAGTGACTGATCTACATTCATAAGCATCGCTACATTAGTGCAAAGCTTGGGGGGCTGTGTGAGGGTTGCGGTCTTAAGGTGTTGGGGGATACATCAGCACTGGCATCACCGCTTTTTTCACCTCCGTCGCTGCCGCCGCTTCAACTCCTGAGCGGCTTCGGCATCCTTTCGCTCGTTCTCCTCCCGCTTCCTCTTGTTGAACCGCAGCTTGGCCTCATGCAGAGCATCCTCCTGAGTTGTCAGTTTGGAGCCCTATTCCTAAGTCCTAAACCCTAAAGTCCTCAAGCCTATACCAAAATAAACCAAACAAAGCCAAGGAGCGAAGCAGGAGAAATGAGCGGAGCATCTGGTATCAGGATTCCACCAGTATTTGAAATCTCTGTCCCCCCACTTGCACCACAGCTGCCAGGGAAGGAGCTCCAATTCATACTCCTCGGGCGGAACCTCGATAACAGGTTGTAGCGAGCCCGGGCGCGAAAAGGATATGCATCTGCCCACATGGTGTTCATAATACCTGGTGCCATCTGCGAGTTGGATGTACGACCAGCCATTGACCAAAGGAATATGCTGGTCAATGGCACTCACCAGCACCTGTGCGAGTTATGCTTATGCCTTTAAGGTTTTTCCTGCTACCTAGCAAAGACGCAGCCCGCATAGAAGGGTTTGGTTTGGGTTTAAAGTTCAAGCCTTATGAAATTACGGAGTCCAAAACCGGTCGAGTGGCGGGCACGTCCTCCAAAGGCTGGGGAGCCCCTGCAGCAGGGGCTTCTTCAGAGCCAGGTGCAGCTGCCGGAGCCGAAGAAGCAGCTGCAGCCCTAACGGCCTCCCACGCCGCGGCCTTGTGGCATGAATCACGGCCCCAATATCGCAACCCTAAATCACACTAAACCCTAAAACCGATCAAATATTCCGAAAAATAGCCCAAGCAGCCCAATCGCGGGCATCACTGAAGTCCGGCTCCACATCCCGCCCAGCAGTCGGCGGCTCCGCACCAGCTATGTCCACCCCGTCGACATCACCCTCCTCCGACTCCTCGCCAGCTATGTCCACGCCGGCAATCGACGTAGGAGTGGGCACGTCCGCCTCCTGAGGTTTCAGGTGTGGGAAGGGTTATTTACTTTGCACTACGGAAATCCAGGGTCATACCACTTGGCAGGGACTACCAAATCAAATGTGCTTGTGTGCCCTCTATAGTCTTGATTGAATCAGTGCTCCTACTGACTGAAGCTCTGCCTCCTCGCCGCCAGTGCCAGCAGAGCCAGAAGGCAATCTGGGAGGCACAACCCTGCCCTTGGCTGCTTATTTTGTTTAAGTACGATTACAACTATTTGCTTAAGAAACCCCCCAACAATAAAAATAATAATCCCTATATTTTCACCCATAAGGAATATATTTTTTGTTTTTTGGGGGCTCTTAAGCAAATAGTAGATTATCCCCTCACAAAGAATCGTCCCTCACAAGCTCAGCTGAAAAGATTATGACAATTGCCAGAGAAGCTTCGCCTGCAAAAGCCGACGGTGGCCGTGCAGGAACCACAACGCCCTTGGCTGCTATGTTTTGATTTAAACCCCGTGCTAAGTATCTCCAGACAACGAAAACTTAGTTGCTGAGTTCAGAAGCCAGAAAAAGTGTACACTTTTAGTTTCATAGTGGGTAATATTATCCCGAAAAGTGTAAAGTCTATCCACTCAGCTACTAAGAAAAGGTTATGACAGTTGCCAGATCACGACAAGCTTCGGAACCCGATGGCATGGATGGGCCAGCATTCTCAGAAGGGCCAGCATCTTCTGCCACAGGCACACGTGCAGGGACGGTGACGGCCTTCTTAAGTTAGAATAGTTAGCTCCTTAATTTTGAACCTAATAATTAATGCTGTCCCCTCACAAAGAAAAGATTGCTTCAATTCTTCCGGGTGGCCTGTCTAGGAAACGGAACCTCAGCAAGTGTAACCCTAGAAAAAGCAACACCTAAACCCAAACCCTTTGCACCCGCAAAAAAACCCCGGACCTTGAGGCGACTCTTCTTGTTGTGACCACCACGCCGCCCGTCGTGGTAAATGTCGCGATAATGAGAGCTCGACGACATGGCATCCAAAGCCCCGAAGCTAAAGATGAGCTAAAGCCCCGAGGTTAAATAAGCTACAGCCCTGAGGTTAGGTGAGCTAAAGCCCTAAGGCTAAGTGAGCCGAAGCCCTAAGGTAAAGTGAGCTAAGATCTAGTGAACTAGAAACCCTAAGGTAAAACTGCTGAAAAAGCCCTAAGGCTAGGTGCTTGAGTTTAGTATTTAATTTAGGGTGTTGGGAATCGATTTTGGAGCTCGGAGGGTGGGTTCAGGGAATTACCGAGGTGTGTTTGGGGTTTACGCTCTCACAACTCGGACATGCCTTAGGGTCTAGGGCTGTGGTGGGGGGGGGGGTTGGCGAAGACTCTGCTGTTGAGGCGGCGACCAGAATCCTCAAGCTCAACTGAAAGAGAAACGCGGGGTCGAACCCAAACCCCTCAAAAGCTGAAACTTGAAGCCCGAACCCAGGCAAGGGGAATCCCCAAACCTCAAAGTTGAAGCCCCGACCCAGAAATCTCAATCGTTCAATAACCTGTGCAAGGCAATGCAAGGGGAACCCCCAAGGGCAGAAGATCCAACTTCAGGGTTTTGGGAGTTCCTTCAATTACAGAGGCTTAGCCGCACCCTGGGGCACCACCCCCAAACATCCTAAAGCCCCCCTAGCCGAGCCATACCCTGATGCACCCTCAACACCCTGAATTACAAGGGACGGCTGCGAGGAGGGGGAGTGAGGAGATACGACGGATAGAAGTGTGGGACCCTGAACCCCAGCCCAAACCCTTAACCCCCAACCCTAAACCTTCAACACTAAAGTCCTGCTTCGCATCCAAGAGCCCCAGAGACAAAGGTTTCCCCCTAAATCCTAGGCCCTAAACCCGAAAGTTTTCCCGCCTCCGAGAAGTGCCGAAGGAGCCGAGAGCGGCAGCAGGCCACAACCTCACGGGTCTAGGGCAGGGGTGTTAGGGTAATCGGGGTGTTAAGTTGAATAGGGTAGGGTTGTCGCCCTTCGTGGCGTTAGGCTCGGGTTTGCTTTTGGGTGTAGGTAGGGTTCCAAGAACCAGGGGTTTTAGGCAATTCTTGCTAAATACCTGGTTTCTGGAACCTGCTTTATTAAAGAAGGCTTTAAATAGGAGTAGGGTTTGGCTCGCTTGGTTGGGGGTGCCGGCCTTTGTTGCGTTTGGGGAGTTTGTTGAGCGGTTTAGGGTCTAGGCGGATCCCGGTGCCAAATAAAATAAACCCTAAATCTAAAACATCCCGTTTTGTAGCAAGCTCAGCGGACTTAGCGCCTGAAGCCATGCCGCCTGCCATTGTGCTGTCGAAACCCTAAATACTAAACCGTGTAAATACTAATTTAAACCCCAAAACTAGCTGAAGCCACGACGGGACCCCACCCTTTTATTAATAGCCGTTCTAATCTAGGCCCCTATATTACACGATTTGTCAAGAAATCCCAAAGCAACATAGCACAAACCCGAGGGTGGCCGCACAACCAAATTTAACGCCACGAAGGGCGAGACCCCTACCCTATGTAACACCCCAAACTACCCTAATACCCCTAACACCGCGAAGGGCGAGGCCCCTAATATAGGAACCTGATGAAGAAACCCTGGTCCTAATACCCCAAAACAGTAGGATCCATATAAGAAACCCTAATAAGGACCCTTATCCTAAGCCCGGATCAACCACTGGCTCAGCAGAACCCTAACCCTTCGACCGGAACCTTACATTTTTAACTCAATACACCTGCGACCAAACACTTGGAAACCCTACACAATTGCTTCTAACATTTATAGAAACCAGACCACAAAGCCCTTGGATGCAAGCCCCTGAAAATAAACCCTGCCTAAACCGACACTTAGTCTAAGTTGATAATAAGTTATACATAAATTCTAATTATAAGGCCAACCCTTCTATTTACAATAGACCCCTATCTTGGATACTGCCCCCTCACAGTGACAGTCTGTAATAGGGATACTATGAAGGGCCTAATATATCTCTAATCTATATTATGAATAGTACCCAACTGTTGCTGAGTGGGGGCAGTATCCCTTGCCTATCCAGCCTATCCATTATACGAAAATTCCTTCTTCTCTAACCCCTTAACCTATACAAGCCTATATGTGCCTAAGAACCCCACAGAAGATTTAAGAGCCTTGGCCTTGCACAGAAAATGCGGCCAGCAGCGGGAAGTCCTGCAATTCATGGCAGCTGTTTAGACTTTCCAGGCTTCACGGTCTAGGGGGTTTGGGGTTTCTGGATTTGGGTTTCTAGGCTCGGGACGTTTTGCAGTGTAGGATTTCTAGATTTGGGTTTTGAGGGTTCAGGGTGAAGGGGGTTCAGGCAGGGTTTCTGGAATTGAGTTTGTAGGTTCAGCACATTCAGGGTTAAGGGTTTCTGGACTTAGGGTTTCTAAGGATGATCAAGTTTCAAGGTGTTGGAGGTTCCGTGTTTTTCAGGGTTTGTTATGGATGTTGCAGGAAATCAACCGGATATGAAACGACAGGTCATCTGGTTTGAGGATTGACAATGTGGGCTAAACCCGCAACTTAGATTTTGTATCCGTACACTCTAGTACGCCCAGAATCGTGTGTTGAATTTAACCTAAACCCTTCCCCAATGAACCTTAACCCTGAATGGCCTACTAAATCCATCCATAAGTCCTAAACACTTGTATTCCGCGGGCCAGGCTGCATCCAGCACATTCTGCGTGCACATGCTCGTTCTATACAAGCCCGTGGGCAGTTCAAAGAGCTGTGACACGCAAGTCTACGCCAGGATCATCGCCGTGACTTCTTTGAAGGCTGCTGCAGCCCAGCTTTGTCCTCAGGGTTGAAAGCGTAATCATCAATAGCTACTAATTTACTAAGGCATAACGGTATACGGCATACCGACTAATTGATTATGTCCTGCTGCAGCATGCCCCACACGAATGGACAGTCAGCGAGGCAATCTTCCGGGATCAGCTTGGCAACACTGACGAAGTCATCAGGAAGCTGGCCTGAATGACGGAAATAGGATTTTGGACTCCTGCATAATATATTATAGTTTATATAACTAGGCCTGGAACTTAGAACAAGGAGCCCAAGCAATGGCCGAGAGACGATGTGATGTCTGAAGACTGATGCTCAGGCGGTTCAGCACCGCCTTCACGAACATCCTGTGGTCCTTGCGGCACCGGAGTGTAAAATAATTCAGCATCTGCCCGCGATTCCACGTGTCGTCGCTGGTGGAAAGGATGACGTGCGCGATGTGCTGAAGGGTTTATAAACGTTTAGTAATTAAGCGGTTTAGGGTTTTGGGTTTGGGGTTTAGGGTTCAGGGGCCAAAAGAGGCTATCCTATTGGTATACTATAGTAGGATTGTATAAGCCCCAAACGTTTAAGAAAAACTACAATGGCAGTAACTTTAATTGCCATGAAGAACAAGTCCAAGATGCGGCCACCTCGCTCGAGTCCACACTGTCGTCACGGGGTGCCACCGCCTCGCAAAGAAAACAACCCGAAAAGGGTCTAGGTGCGGAAACTTAAGAAAACGAGGAGAGGGTCGGGATTTTGGTAAAAGGTTACAGTTTAAGCTTTGACAAGGCACCCAAGGATCTCGTTGTTTTTTTCCAGGGCCAGATTCTTCAGCGACTGCACGGATTTCCGCACCGCTCGGATTTCCAGACATTGCTTCGCCTGGAATGTCCATGCCCTCCAAGTCGTCATCAGCAGGCTCAGGTTCGACGTCTGCACCAGGCAGCTCGTCTGATGAGGGTTCCACATCGCCTTCCGAGCCAGCCGCGTTCAAGCCATCCTGATTTTGGGGCCCATCCTCAGCAGCATTGCTCTCAGACGCAGAGCCATCCTGATGTTGGGCCCCATCCTCAGCAGCATCCGACGGTGCATTCGGCACGGGATTCACGAAGCCAGCCTGGCGAGCCCATTATAATATAATGCAAAACATGCAGAAAAATTACTACAGTATTGGTTCGGCTCATATTTCAGAATCGAAGGCCTCTTGCATTGCAAATGCCCACGCTCTCTGCAGTGCATCTGGCAAAGTTGGTCTGGGAGGGACGACTTGTGCCTTGGAATTTGCATAGCTGCTTAGTTTTTTCACCCAAATGAATAAATCAAGTACATTCTCACAGAGAAAGAAATATTACTTGGATCCTCCTGGGCGGCAGTCGGAGGAGGCCCGGGAGGCTTCGGACGGGCTTTTGCAGAGTGTTTGTTCCATCCTCCTCTGCGCCCTTGAAAATACGTGTCTCGCCACCAGTTGCTTGACATGGCGACGCGATGCCCTAAACGTTAAGTCAGCGGAAGCCCTAAACTTAGGTGAAAATACAGCCCCAAGGTTAGTTTTGGGCGTTAAGAAATCAAATTAGCCTTCAAGGGGAATGACCACTGCTGTGGCTTTGGGTTTGAAATTTACATATTCTTATTACTACCGAGCAGCAGGGTGAGGACGCCTCAACCCTGCCGCTCGTTACTGCTTGATATCCCCTGACTTCCTGAAGTGATACATTGGAATCTGCTGGCTTAGAGCTCCACCCTTTCGTGTTAAGGTTTGCGCACATATACTTCGTCTCCCGGGCTTGGGTTTAGGTTCGAGAGGCAAGGCAAAGGATAATCCTCGAAGATTACAGTTAAGACTTAAAGCCCCAAGATTAGGTGAGCTGAAGCCCTAAGCTGAGGCAAGCCCTAAGCCAGATTAGGTGAGCTAAAACCCTGAAGTTCTAGGGGCTCGCTTGCATACGAACCGACACTCAGCTTGAGCTTCAGCGGCATATTTACAAATGGTTTCGGGTTTTGGGTTCGATTTTCTGAAGATTCGGTGCTCCTACTACTCGGACAATCCAAGCTGGAGTTTGGAGTGTGCACTGGGTTGCTAGTATCTCCTGAGTCTGCATGCACACTGTTTGAATCGAAAAGAGGCTGCTTTAGGGTTTAGGGTGTAGGGAAGAATCATCTAAGAAGGTTGAACTCAAACTTCCTCGGGGGCTAGCTCCGGGAAAGCTCATAGAGGTATAGCCCCGGAATCCCAATTCCGAAATCAATCTAGGTGCTTCGTTGGGATGCTAGTGCTGCTTCTCCTGTATGGATTGAACTGAAGACAGATGTTCTTACTCCAAACTGCAAAACCCCAAGCCTCAATGTCAAGACGCGAATCCGAAACAGAATCTCCAATCCCTGAAACCCCCGGATTGAATGAAGGACCCGGCTTTAGGCGAACCCAGTGTAATGTTGGTGCAGGCTCCCCGGGTTCAGGGTGCAAATGCCTTGAATTAATCCACACATTCGCCCTTAGGATATAATATAGCTGGAGCTGAGATTTACTGGGTGTTCCTGGTCATTGGGTTGTTAACAGCCAGAATCACAAGGGTTGCGTAAATCAACCTTCAACCCTCAAACCATACCAGACGCCCCCGAGCCGAAACCCTAAAACCTAAACTTAGACCCTATGCCATTAAACCCTGACTAACCCCAAAACCTTATCAATTGTTAAACCACAGGTGGTCCTCTGCTGCTTCGAAGACGAAGAAGCACCGTCGACCGTCTTGGGCAAGGCGGTTATTTAGTTAGGGGTTTAAATATTTAGTGCTTTAGGGTTTAGGAGTTCAGAATTTGTCAGGGTTAGTAAGTTTCCACTAACACATGGACAAGCCACGCGAGGTTATTTGTTCTAGGAGGGTTCTTTTAATTAGCAGGGTTTAGGAGTTTAGGGATTCTGGGTGTAACAGGGTTTAAAGGGGCCCTTCACCCCGAAGGAATCAATTAATGAGCTACCCAAACACACACCTGCCTCCCAAACCTACAGCAAGGAAAGCAAAAGTCCATTCCAAACCCGAACGCGATGCAAAGCCTGACACCAGGAAGGGCGAGAACCCAACGCAGAAACCCCCAGAACCCAAGACCCCTACCCTAACACCAGGAAGAGCGTGAACCCGACCCTAAAGAACCCCAAACCGCGACCCTACACCACCCACACTAAAGAGCCCGAAGCCTAAACCCTACCCTATCTAACGCCACGAAGGGCGAGAACCTAAATCTAGCCACGACAAACTTCACGCCACGAAGGGCGAGAACCGAAAACTAGCCTAACGCCACGAAGGGCGAGAACCCAAGCCTAAGAACCCGAAATCTTAGGTCTGGTAACCTGAACACTGAGACCCTAGACCCTTAGCCTAACGCCACGAAGGGCGAGAACCCAAACGTAAGAACCCGAAGTCTTAGACCCGAAGACCCTTAGCCTAACGCCACGAAGGGCGAGAACCCAAACCTAAGAACCCGAAGTCTTATAGATCCTAGACCCTTAGCCTAACGCCACGAAGGGCGAGAACCCAAGCCTAAGAACCCGAAATCTTAGCTCTGGAAACCTGAACACTGAGACCCTAGACCCTTAGCCTAACGCCACGAAGGGCGAGAACCGAAAGCTAGCCTAATGGCCAGAACCCAAGCCTAAGAACCCGAAATCTTAAACCCCAAAACCCTACAAGGCACCTAATCTCCAGGATCCATGCGAACTCGCCGTCGAGCTGCCGCTGCCGCCACCACCCTTATTTTCGGGTCTTCAGGGTTGCTCCCTTATAAGGGCGAAAGAAGCGCTAAAAGGGTTCCCTTAAGGGTTCTGTGGGCGTCATATGGTCTTTAGGATTTTGGGATATCTGAAGGACGACATGGGGCCATGGGTAGTATAATGTAGGGGCCTTATAAAAAACTACCAATACTATTTTGGGGGTTCCTGATCAGAATCATGGCAAAATTTTCCCCGAAACCGGTATTATAAACATGAAGGCCTTATGTTATGTGTAGTGTAGTCCTTCTGTAATAGCGTGCTTTTGGGTGATCGGGCTCTCGAAGTGGATGCCGCTTACACCCAGTCCTGCATTTATGTCTACCCGAAGAAAAAAGTATGAATACTACGGTTGATGTTACAAACCCTGCATACCTTAATGACCCAAAACTATGGGGTTATGGTCTGTTCCTTATTACGGGCAATGCTTGGTTGTTATTGTCAACCGTATTCCTAATGGTCCATGTGCCTTCATACTTTGACGTACCTTAAGAGGAACCCCGTAAGTCTATAGGCACATAGACCCTCTCAATTGGGGATCCTGAACCTAGGTCCTAATGAGTAGTAATCAAACTACTCCCACCTACACCTTGAATCCTAATTCCTAAACACTCATTCCGACTGATTCCCGAACCGTAGGCCTAAACCATACAGCCCAAACCCTTCCTGCCATGCACGTGGGAAGTAACACACAGCAAGCAAATGCGTCTCGGCTTTGATCGGGGAAGACCGCGACTTACTGTAAAGAGGGCTTAGTGGATACTTTGAAGGCCGGAAGATTTGCCAATATTGCTCCTGAGGGTTCCGCAGTTTATGCATACGAAAGACATGCCGCAAAACTGCATTCTAATCATTTAGACTGCTGTACTACGGTTGATGATATAAATCCTGCATTACCCATAATATGGAATATACCATGATACGTATATATTCCTTATTATGGGTCATGCAGGATTTATATCATCAACCGTATGTAGGTGTGAACTGAGGTTTTAATGGGTTGCAAACGGTTCAAACGGCCTGGGGCGGGTCTCTCCTGGAAGTTCCTTAAATTAGGGTTTTGGGTTTAGGGTTTAGGGTTTAGGGTTTAAGGGTTTAGGGTTTAGGGTTTAAGGGTTTAGCTTTAAGGTTGTTGGTTTAGGATCGAACCCTAACAAACTCTGTACCCCATCCAAATCTTTGGGTGCCTTGGCTTTGTGGACCTGATTCAAAACAACCCTAGCAGCGCCAAACAACCGCCCTGGAACCCCTAAAATCCCAAGCTCTAAACTCCTATACCCTGCCGAACCTAAAGCCTGCTTTAGAAATTTGGGTTTAGGGTTTAGGGGTTTAGGGTTTATGGGTTTAGGGTTTAGGAAGTCGGTTTAGGGGTTGAGGTTTAGGATTTAAGGTTAGGGTATATAGGGTTCAGGGTTCAACTAGATCTAGAGGTCGGGCAGGCCCAAGACCCTAATCCCAATGTCTAAGACCTTAAAGCCAGGAAGCCGCCAACTCCGAGAAACCCGATACTCTCCCATCCATCCCGATTAGGCCCCAGCTACTAAGGCTAAACCCTAATGATAAGGGTTAGTCTTAGTAGCTGAGTGGATACACTTTGCACTTTTTGGGATACTAGTACCACTACAAAACTCAAGGTGTACACTTTTTGCGGCTTTAGCACTCAGCAACTAAGTGGTAAATTAGGGTTTAGGGGTTTAGGAGCTTCATGAAGAACAGGAGACGTCTTTAGGGTTCCATTAAAGTCATCCATCAGGCTTCCGTTAAAGAGATCTACAAAGGCTTCCTGTAAAGGGGTCTATAAGGGTTCCATAAAGGGTTTAGGGTTAAGGGGTTTGGGGTTTAGGGTTAATCTAGTATGGGCTGGGGTTCCCCGGCCTAACCTACCAACATGCTTACTAAACACAGGTTCAATCAACGAACCTCTCACAATGCAGTATGAAAACAACAACCTAAACCCCAAACCCATAACCTCAACCCGTAAACCCTCAATCCGTAAACTTATGTTGTAAACCAATAGCCCCAAACACGAAGCCTTAAACCATATAAACCCCAATTTTCACAAACTCAAACCTTAAACCAACCCATAAGCTCGAACCCCAGATCCCAACACACATAACCTTAATAAACTTAAACACTGAAACCTTGGCTGACTTCTGAGCCCCTCCTGAAAGTTGAGCTTTTAGCCTCCTTGCTATAGGGTTCGGGGGTTCAAGGGCTTGGGGTTTGGGGGGTGGTAAGGGGTTCAGAGTTTAAGGTTCCAGGGTTTTGGTCGCAGGAGAAATACAAAGGTCAGGGCTCCAGGGCTCAGGGTTTCAGGGCTTCTGGGTTTCAGAGGTTTTGAAGTGGTCGATCCAGGCATAGGGGTTGTAGGAAGGTTGTAGGGTGGTGGTCATAGGATACGGGGTAAATAAAACCTAGAACCCCGGACAAGCTGAACCACTGGGTTTCCCGGCCAAAGCCCAGCCGCATGAAGCTCGCCGACGCCGCCGCATGGAATGATTGAAGTAGCCGTCAGTAGCAGCAGCAGCAGCAGCGGGAGCCGTGGAAGTGGTGGGAGGAAAAGGAAAGAGGAGTAGCTGTAGTAGTAATACTAGTTGAATACTGGCGGCGGTAGTTGTGATGGCAATTTGCTCGTGGTAGTGGTACTGGCACCCGTGGTAGTAGTGGGGTCGGGGTTGAGGGGGCGGTTTGGGTTTGGCGGTGGTTTGGTCTGAATGGCTGATGGACAAACAGGGCCTCATCTCCACAAAAAAAAAAACCTTCGGCACACACTACTTGCTACTCCTACCCACCTCCTAGTCGTATTATATGTTAGGATACCACCTGATAAAAACGAACTTGAAAAAAAAGTTTTAAAGGATTGCACTTCAAAGCCTAGTGAAGGTATTCAACGAACCCAGTCTTGAACGTCCGTATAACAGAATCATCATTTAACTCAAATTTCACGAACCAAGCAAAGTGGAATGCAGGACAAGAGCCCTGCAGTTGGGGTGTTGTTGAGGCTTCAAGGTTGCGGCTTTACCATCAGTGGCCTGAAAAGGTGGGATGAAGATAGGTAGGATGAAGGATCCTCTCTCTCTGTATATATATATATATATAGAAGTATTTGTATATGTATATATATATATATATATATATGTATGTGGGCTCTTATTTGGGGATCATCCCACCTATCTGCATCTCACTTCTGGAGCCCTTCGATACCAAGCTCGTATTGCCACCAAGCGGCACACAGCGTTACGACATCGACGCCAACATTGTGAACCTGGGCGGGTCTGTTTTGGACCTTGCGGATTGAGGCTTATGGCTTTTCAAGGTTTGGGGCTTTCAGGGTTTAGGGCTTAGGGTTAGGGTTTCAGGGAGGGCTCGGTTTAGGGCTTTAAGGGTTCGGGCTTAGGGTCAGGGTTTCAGAAAGGCCGGGGGCATCTTGGATTGCAGGTGGGTGTTGGAGCGTCGGATATCGGTTTTTGAGTTTGAAAGGCGTCCGGAATGGCAATGCACAGGCCCATTGTGATGAGGGTTTTGGGGGTCAGTTGTGCATAGCAGCTGTTGCTTCTGCACTCTGTGCCCAATTCGCGGCTCGTATTCAATTGCGGGGAATGCGAACAATGTTTGCTAGCTTTCCTTCGATGGGTCGTCATACCCCCCCGCCGGATAGAAACAAGGCTCTATACATATATATATATACATACATATATATATATATATGTACATATGCACACCTTTAGAGTTTTATAGTGTGAGAATAACAATTTTTTAAATGACAGATAGATAGACTGTGTATATAACTGTATGTGAGCATGCGAAACTCCACACTGCTCACTCCAGATGACCGGATGGAATTCGACACCCTGAGTCCTGCACCCTACCATCTCAGGTATTGAGGTTCGAAGCACTTCTCTCACAGTATTGAACTTCCAAAGAGAAAAACATTCAGGGTTCAAGTGCTCAAACCGTATACCCTAAACCCCTAAGCCCTTGAGCCTCGAAATCCCAAAACCTCTAAACCCTAAACCTCCAAACCCCAAACCCCAAAACCCTAAACCCTAAACCCTAAACCCCAAAGCCCTAAACCCCAAAACCCTAAACCCTAAACCCCAAAACAGTAAACCCTAAACCCCAAACCGCAAGCCCTGCAACCTCTAAAGCCCACACCGCAAATCCTAAACCCTAAACCCCCAAACCGTAAATCCTAAAGCCTAAACGCCCCCAAGCCTTGGACCTAGAGTCTCACCGGGCTGCTTACCAGTATTGCGATGTTGACCCCAAAGCATGTACTAAGTTGGAGTTAATTACTGATGTAAGAACGTGATTAAGAAACCTTGGGCCTGTAATCCCAAAATAGTACGTAGGATTCATACAAGGAACTCTAATAAAGGCCCAAGCTTCTTAATCAGGTTCCTACATTAATTACAGCTGAACCCTGAACCCTACACTTGAAGTCCCCAACCCTAAACAGTCAAACCTCAAACCCTCAACTAAACCACGAACTCAGGGGCACCCCAAATGAAGCGTTGCTGACGTGCGGCGATGCGCGCGATGCTAGGCTCGACCTAAACCAACCGTTCAGGCTTCACGGAGTCTTAAGGCTTGGGGTTTAGGGTTTAGGGGTTTTAAAGCTTGGGGTTTAGGGGTTTCAAGTTTCAGAGGGATTTTCGAGCCTATAGGGTTCAGGGCTCATGGGTTTAGGAACAGGGGTTCCTTTTGGGGTTAAGTGTCATAGAGTCTATAAGAGCTCCTGATAGAGTTCTTTACGCTGCTGGAAAGCTATATAAGCAATCTGCAAATCGCTCCTATCAACAATGCTGCTCTTGTGCAAATGTTACATGGACCACCCAGAGGTCTCGACTTACCGCTTGCCAGAGAGCAGAGGTTGTTGTTTTTGACAGCTTACTAAGGCTTTAGAGGTTTAGGGTCGGGGCTTGTCCCGGCCACTGTTCGGCATCTCTTGGGGTTGGAATTCCATAGTTCGATGATTTGGGGTTCAGGGTTGTAGGGCCGTATAGAGGCTGGGGGCGGCCATCGAGCAATGCGCGAAACTCCCCTTTTCAACTCCAAGCTGCTCGTTGTAGTGGACTCTGCATGCTGGCTCCCTTAGCACGGAGACGAGGTTGTAGTATTGCGTCATATTGCCATACATCCGCACGGCCACGAGGGCATTGTACGCGGCCTCCATCATTTGCGACACAATGCGACGCCGCGACGCGTCCCAGCAGGAGTAAGACGAAGGTAGTACCCCCCGGGCGGCGCATCCTCCTCAACGAAGAACTTCTTGGTCTGTTTGTCAAGAACGAGTTGTTCCCATTCCCCCGTGTAAAGGCCTCTCACGGTTCTGCGAGTCGTCTGACGTTGGAGAGAAGTTCCCCGCAAGGGGTCGTCCTCTTCGCTGCCGGGAGATACAGAGGAGCTCGGCTCGTAAGGCGGCGTATAAGGCTTTGTTCTTTTTGCAAGGGCTTTGTTGATGGGCTGCACAATGCTGTCAGCGGCTTTTGGCTTGGGGCTATGCCCCCCTCAGAACCATAATAAACATAATGTTTTAAATAGATTCGTGGGTTTAAAATGAGCAAAAATCAAAAATAATCCCTAAGGAGACTATAGGGGGCCATTTTTCAGGTCTGGGGTCTGGAGGGCTTGGCATCTGGGGTGTAGTGTTTATATTTGACAGGTTGTTGTTCTTGGACCTTAAACTTTGGAGTCGAGGTGGTTCAGAACTAAACCCTAAACGGTTTAGGGTTTAGGGTTTAGGGGTTTAGGGTTTAGGGTTTAGGGTTTAGGGCTTCCTCTTGTAGATCTTTGTTGCGTACTTTCAATTTAAGTAGAAACCTTACGCGAACCCTTATACAGCCTAAACTGAACCCTCAACCCAGAAACCCCAAACAACTTCACTAAACCCTAAAACTCTCAAAGGAGGCCTTCATCAAGGAACTCTTCGAAGCGAACGCTAATATCGTGGCCTTAAGAATTAGAAAAAGGTTTTGGGGCCCACTATACGATAACTATAACAAGGAACCCCCACAAATAGTATAAGCAATTATGCTTTACCTTAACCTACCAAACCCTCCTTTTTCTTGGTTCTTATTATGAACCCTAGTATGGAGTTTATACGGACCCTACAAAGAAGCAGGGGGTTTGGTAGGGTATGTTTTGGACCCCTAGGACTCCGGCCACAAGCTTCTGGAACTCCACTTTGCTGATCCTCAAGTGAGACGCTCGGGTCTTAGCAGGGTGGGTTTAGGGCTTAGGGCGTTTAAGGGGTTTAAGGGTTTAAGGTTTGAGGGTTTGGGATTTAAGGTTCGAGGGTTTAGGGTGTCGGACAGCTGCATGAGCTGTTATCAGGGCCGTTTTAAGGCTTCCCCTGTGCTGGAGGTTTTGCTTGAGAAGGTGTTCCCTGGGCTTATGAAGGCTTTTAGTATACCGCAACTATTCAAATTCTGCGTGGGATCTCCATCTTCTGAAACTCCTAATTATCCTATACCCAAACCCCTAAACCCTAAATCCTAATCATCCTAATCTGAAGCGCAGGCTGGGGGCACTTTGCAAGCTGGTTTCGGCTTCAGGCTTTGTGGCGTAGGGTTTTAAGTTCTTAGGGTTTAGGGTTTAGGGCGTTTAGGGTTTAGGGTTTAGGGTTTACCTATAGTCTCCGTTGTAGCTCCTTTTTTGGGTTTAACCAATTCTGTATTAGGGATCCTAGAAGGGAACCCCCAAAAGGAACTACAATGAAGACTCTAGGTAGGCTTGGGGTGGTGGCTTGGGGTCTACGGTTTCCATTTGGATCGAGCCCTACAGTAAAACTTCGAGCCCCAAGCAATGATAACAAACCACAGAAGTGCGGAACCTCGCGAAGAAAGCACCCTGCAGAAAAGAGTTGGGGACTAGTCTACAAGACAAGCCCTGCAAACCAACAACCCTGACACCCATTCAAAAAGTTAGGACAACTCACAGCTTCTGCCCTCATTCCGTAAACACCCGGCTCAAAGGCAAAGTCCCAAACCCTACAACCCTAAACCCTACAACCCAAAAGCACTAAATTCTAGACTCTAGAACTAGACCCAAGAGTAACCCAGGCATAAAAAGGATGCCCTTTTTGGTTTAAAGGGAACCTGAACCCTAAAAAAGGGAATAACGGGCCTACTCTAGGTCCTAGAGAACTCTGAAGCCCTAAACTCTGGAACTCTGAGGCCCTCCTGAGCCCTACAACCCTAAAGCCCCCCCAACTCGAGATAACTCCGAAGCCCTACCCCTAAGGGTCCATGTACTCATACAGTATATACATTGCCCTTAAAGTAGTCCCTATATCGACACATTGGGCCCAACCCTAAACCCTAAACCCTAAACCCTATTTGGGCACATGGACCCTTAGGGTACAGCACCAAACTCTCGGACTCAGAAGCCCCAATACTGAAATACGACAACCGACGGTTTAGGGTTTAGGGTTTAGGGTCGAATATAGGGGGGGCGTTGATAAGTTGCATAGGGTTTTGGGAGTTCCTGGGAGGGTTCCGTTTAAGGGATACTTTAAGGGTACTATAAGGGATTTAGGGATATAGGGGGCTTGATAGCTTGAATAGGGTTTTGGGGCCCGTTCTACTATACTGATAGTAGTGGTAGTGGTAATTATCTAGGCCCCTATCCTAAACCCTAAACCCTATAGATCCCTTGTGGATCCCTTTAAAAGAGCCCTTAAGGATCCCCTTAAAGTAATTATTGAGGGCCCCTGAAGTTAAAGTGAATCCCGCCACCCTACAGTCGATGCGCCCGTGATCCCCAACACACAGGCAGAGGGCTCGGGGCTTTGAGCTTAGGGTTTATAGGGTTTAGGGTTTAGGGTTTAGGGTTTAGGGTTGAGGGTTTAGGGTTGAGGGTTTAGAGCTCAGGGTTTAGGGTTCAGGCTTCAGGGTTGAGGGAACCTCAACCCTTGCCCTCTGCTCGGTCACGGCCCTCTCCTCTGCCATAGCAGCTCCGCGGCTCGTTTTTACCTTCACAGTCTCCTTCTTGCCCTTGCCCTGAACCTTCTTCAAGTTCTTGCTACCAGCAGGAGCGGAAGCTGCCACATGTGCAGACTCGGCATCCACCAGAGCCTCCAGCTTGCCCTGGATGTCGTCGGATTCCCGCACCACAGCACTCATAGCGACATCTTCGTCCCTCTGTCTCCGTCTCTGTGCCCCCCCTATTGTGCCCTAACTACACACCAGCTTGAGCACCAGCAGAGCTCTGGCAAGGGCTCCAGGTACCACCAAGCTCCTTATAAGAATCCTAAACGGAATCCTGAACCCTAACACCCGAAACCCTAGGCCCCTAATTAAACCGCTAAACCCTGTCCCCACAAGAGGTGTGGAACAATTATCGTACACGTGCTCGGTCTCGTCGCCGTGCGAACGCAGGCTAATTCGTACTTTGCACATCTAAATTTTCGGGCCAAGGATCCAGGCATTGCTCTCGCGCGGAAATCCACTCAGACCCTAAACCCTAAACCCAAAACCCTAAACCCTAAACCCCTAAACCCTAAACCCTAAACCCTAAACCCCTAAACCCTAAACCCCTAAACCCCTAAACCCTAAACCCCTAAACCCCTAAACCCTGAACCCTAAACCCCTAATCCCTGAACCACAAACTCCCGGAGCCCTGTTGCCGCCGAGGGACGGTTCCTGCGAGTCGACCCCGAGCTTGTCAAGTTCCATCCTGGCCAAGAAAAGGCTCCTTAGGGTTTACCTTATAACCCCAAATAACCTACCCCTTTTAAGGACTTATGTAGAGAAATCATAATAAGGAGCCCTAAAAAGGTAGGTTATTCAGGGTAGGGTTTGGGGGTTCAGGGTTTAGGGCTTTGGGGCTTTGGGGCTGAGGGTTTTAGGCTCCCCTACGCGTCCCAAAAGGTGTTAATTATTGCGGCACGTAAATGTCTTAGGGTTCATATTTCCTGGCTGTAATTTCAACATTCGGACTACGATGTTTGGAGGTAAAACTCAAACTCCCCCTCTCTCGCTCTCTCTCTCTCTCTCTCTCTCTCTCTCTCTCTCTCTCTCTCTCTCTCGCTCTCTCTCTCTCTCTCTCTCTCTCTCTCTCTCTCTCTCTCTCTCTCTCTCTCTCTCTCTCTCTCTCTCTCTCTCTCTCTCTCTCTCTCTATGTGTGTATCAACATCTAGACCTAAGAGTAACCTAGGAATAACAAGGGTGCCCTGTTTGGTTTAAAGGGGGTTATAAGGGAACCTAAACCCTAAAAAAGGGAATAAGGGCCTACTCCGGGTCCCAGACATATATATATATATATATACATACACATATATATATATATATATATGTATATAAAGAGAGAGAGAGAGAGAGAGAGAGAGAGAGAGAGAGAGAGAGAGAGAGAGAGAGAGAGAGAGAGAGAGAGAGAGAGAGAGAGAGAGATAGAGAGAGAGAGAGAGAGAGAGAGCAATATATGTCCAACACTTATATGCGTACTTATGTGTGTGTTGTGTGTGTGTGTGTGTCTATGTGTGTGTCTATGTGTGTGTGTGTGTGTGTCTGTGTGTGTGTCTGTGTGTCTGTGTGTCTGTGCGTCTGTGCGTCTGTGGGTCTGTGTCTCTGTGTCTCTGTGTCTCTGTGTCTGTGCGTCGTGTGTCTGTGCGTCTGTGCGTCAGTGCGTCTGTGTGTGTGTGTGTGTTTCTGTGTGTGTCTATGTGTTTGTGTGTGCGTCTGTGTGTGTCTGTGTCTGTGTCTGCGTGGCAGTCAATTACAAAAGCCCGAAGCCCAGCAAGCCGAAGAGGACCTCAGCCTCACGGACCCCAGAAACAAGAACTTGCCTCATCTCGTGAGCAAGGTACGACACCTGGGCGACTGTTTTCTTGTTACCGCTGTTGCTCGTGTGTAGGCTTTAGGGTTTAAGGTTCAAGGGATTTAGGGAAATAGGGGGTTTTAAGGCCAGGGATTTAGGTTGTAGGCTTTACGGCTTGGAGCTCAACTAGGGCTTAGGAGGCATGTGTGCGCGTGCATGGGGTGGGCGCAGAGACAGGGCGTGTTTTTGCTGACCATGTGTCTTACCTTAGGAAGTATGCGGCTTGGGCATCTAGGTAATATTGCACTACGATGGTGGCGATCTTAAGGCTGTGGAGGCTTGGCGGTTTGAGCGTCAAGGCCGTTGCTGTGAGAAAGATGGCTGATGTCCGCTTCAACGCCTCACTCCTATCCCAACAGCCTTGAACCCCCGACCTTAAATCCCTAAGCCCTAAACTCTTAAAACCAAATCGCGAAGCTTTGTCTCAAGACTACTCCAAAAGACCTAGAGAAAGGCAGATACGAAGGAACGATTCCTTGCCGCAATCCGCTCATCCCATGCCCTAAGGGTCCATGTACCCAAGTAGTGTATACCAAACTAATGTACCGATATAGGGAGTACTTTAAGGCCATTGTATATACTGTATGCATGGACACTTAGGGATATACGAAAAACTATAAAAGCTGCTCCTGCTACAGTAGGACAAGACCAAAAGTCTACTTGCAGCTGGTTCTTGGGTCATTGAGGGTTATAGTAACCAAAAGCTAACACATTGTTTCCAAGTATATACCCCTTATAAGTTCCAAGGGTAAAATGAGGGACCCTTAACAAGGACCCCTAGATAATATACCCTTAATATAGCCATTATATACCAGCGAACCCCGCGGGAAATGAAGCACGAGCACAGGACCTCCGGAAATAAGCCTGAACCGGGCAGCAAATCCGAGAAGCACGAGCCAACCAGTGCTTGGGGTTGAAGGTTACCTCAAACCTTAAGCCCTTATCTCTAGACCCTAAACCCGCATCCCTGAAGCTCCATGTGCCTATATCAATATGTACGTAGGCCTTAATGCACAGTAATTACCTAGGAGCCCCTGTCACGTATAAGTATATGGGAGTTTCCGACACTAGGGGACCCAAATATAGTACCCCTATAAACAGTAAGATCCTTATTATATACAAGGACCCCAAAGAAAGGCATTCCTAATTTTCGGAACCTCCCATATACTCTATTAACGTGGAGCCGGTTCTCATTAAGGGTCCCTCCTTTCCCCCTTGACCCTAAGTATAACCACGAGGCCGCTAGACTGTCTTTCTCCACGGAGGAGACCACCTGCGGTTGAGCTGCGGTTGATGATAGAAATCCTGCATGATCCATAAGAAGGAATATACCATAATTCCCATAATTCCCAGACTTCAGGGTCCTTAAGCTAATGCCGGATTTCTATCATCAACAGTGGGACTAGGTGCGCGTTCAGGGTGCAGGGTGCCGAGCTAAGGGCCTGGGGTGCAGGGTTTGTGGTTTAGGGCTTGGGGCTTGGGGTAGCACACAGGGTGTAGCTTTGGCTCTTGTTAATGGGCTTTACCTTAAGTTAATTACTGTAATAAGCGTTCCTTTAAGTGATCTAGGGTTTGCCAGGATAGATATCAATCCTGATGCGGGGACGGAATACAAGTATTAAGTTTGTAGCCTGTCCACTTTCCTACACCTGGCCTTGGACTATCATGTGCTTCAGCGACCAAGTTGCAAACTCATGCAGGTCTCTGACAGAATCCAAGCAGAAGGGGCTCAAGACTGGTTTAGGGCTCAGGGGTAGTATCCTCATACCTATAAACAAACCCCGTAACCTGGTCAATCCCTCAAAAACAACCTGCACAATGTAACATAAACCGTAAAGACCCTAAACGAATCCTAGTGTAAACACTAAAACCCCAATCCAAGAACCCATCATCATCACCCTACTCCCCAACTACTCCTTAGTTCTGAGGAAGGAATGGGGGAATCGTTTATAGGGACCACTATACTGGACACCTTCAGGGACTATCATAGGGATTAGGTGCCCCATTCTCTACTACTTGGAGGGTCGGGGGACTTAGTATATAGGTAATAAGAAGAGTCATAAGTACCCTAAAATGGATCCTAATTGAGGTTATGGTTATGGTACTTATAAGTCTGCAAAATAACTAGTTACTAAGTCCCCCGACCCTCCAAGTAAGAACCAGGGAGTGGACTTCCCCACAACGTACATTCCCAAAGACTACAAAACCCCTTAATTAACGGATGCACCTTAAATCAGTTTAGGAGTCCTATTGTAACTTAAGGGGTATTCCTGAACTAAATAGTTTTGGAGTCTCTGTGTTACTACCCTAGGGGTCCTGATACTACTGAAACCCTCACTGGACTTCTGAGACTCCAACGAAACCTAAGGGCTCTCTCGGAGGTTTCGGACCTGCCGCGCAGATAACAGGACCCTTATATATATATATATATATAGGGTATACCATCATCCTGATCCCAACCACACCATCTTGAAATCCGTGCACCCAGCACTCTAGACTTTGCCTGAACAGCCCGCGCACCATGCTTCCTCCGTGCAGACAAGAAGCGTGGACCACCTCCACGAGCACTCCAACCAGCATGTACATCACCTCTTGCTACATGGAATTGTGCAAGGTTTCTAGATTCATGTTCAGGGTTTTACAAGCTGCGGTAGACCAAGTTAGAATAGCACTGGCGGCGATCGCACATCCATCCTAAGCCCCGATTCCGCGAAACAAAAACAACACAGCGATACCCTAATCCCTACAGAACCCTAAACCCTAACTCCCTCAACCCCTAATCCCTTGAACCCTAAACCCTAAACCCCCTCAACCCCTAAACCCTAAACGGCCCTAAACCCTGAACCCCTAGAGACTCCACCGACCCGGAGGCCCCAAACCCTCAACGCTAATAGGGTTTAGGGTTTAGGGTTTTGGGTTTTGGGTTTAGGGTTTAGGGGTTTAGGGGTTTAGGGTTTAGGGTTTAGGGTTTAGGGTTTAGGGGTTTAGGGGTTTAGGGTTTAGGGTTTAGGGTTTAGGGAACCGACTTCCCTCCTTGTCGGGTATCACGGGGAACTAAAGGTTGACCTTTTTCGGCTATATAGGGATTCTATAAAACTTTACTACCCAAAACAGGTTAAATTTTACCTACTCTGCTACTAGGAAAACCTTTAACCAACTTCTGAGAAGCCCGGCCGTCAGCGAGACCAAGGACAGGAAGAACACCGTGATGGGCCAAAGGAACCTCCACTACGGCTTGTTTCTTCTGCGGCTGCTTTGCTCGATTTAGGGGTTCGTGCTTAGAATGTAAGGCTTAGGGCCCTGAAACTTACGAGGCCTTGATTGATTATGTTGCGTTTCCCAGGCTGCAAAGTTAGGTCGAAAAGGAACCGGGCGTACAAGCTTAGCATAGAGGACCCCGGAAAACTTGGAATAGGGCTTTGATTGTGGTATCATGCTAATACGACCCTAAACCCTAAACCCCCTAAACCCTAAACCCTAAACCCCAATCCCGAAACCCAAGCCCCGAAAGCCGGAACCCTAAACCCTAGACCGTCGAAATCCCAAGGACTTCTATTCGTAAATATTTCGACCCCTCAATAAAGGCTACAACCCCATGCGAGCCCAGAGGGATGAAAACGTATGTGTAATCTTCTATACGACATCAATCCTACTTGGAGGGCTTAATAAGTAGGCAATAAATAGACCTATACGAACCAAAAAAGGGGTTCTAGGGAGAGTTAAGTCACCTATAAGTCTATAGCACGACTAGTTACTAAGTCCCCCGACCCTCCGAGTATATAACCTTCTATACCAAAAGCCACAGATCCGAACGCGTCAACCGCTAAAGAACACCTCAACCGCTGACCTTGCCTCAACACCAATGATGCCCTACTTGATGGTTCACACATACGTGTCTAGACCTAAGAGAAGCCTAGGAATAAAAAGGGTGCCCTTTTTAGTTTAAAGGGGCTTATAAGGGAACCTGAACCCCCAAAAAGGGAATAAGGGCCTACTCTAGGTCCTAGGTGTTTATGGGTTGGCGTTGGGGGTTTAGGGTTTGGAGCTGTAGGGTCGATTGTTAGTCATAGGTCAGGTAGCCAAAACATAACCTCTGCTATATGTATAACCACGCATAACCCCTTGCATTCTTTATGACCTTACCTAAATCCATCCATACAGTAGACGCCCAAAAGTTGGAAACCCACTAGCCTCAACCCTTAAGAGTAATATATAAGGGAATCCCAGCACTATTTGGCCTTAATCCGGTTTCCAACTTCATTGGGTGTACTGAAAATGTTGAACATGTCCGAGAGCAATTTTCTACACGAAATGTCCAAATACCCTCCCTCAAGGCTGAAGCATAGACCCTAAAACAGAAGGCCAGAACAAACAACGAGGCACCTGGAAGGAAAGAACGCATAACACCCAACACGCATAAGCCTGGACGCTCACCCGTGAATCTTAAACCGATGACGCTCACACATTTAGTTTACATACTACTCACTATTCTCTGTATTTACCAAAGTCATATTGACTAACTACAGAGACAACATACAAACCCCTAAATACCCTAAACCCCTAAACGGTAAACCCTCAACCCCTAAACCCTAAACTTAAACCCCTAAATCCCGAAATAACCGTAAACCCTAAACGCTAAACCCCTTAAACCCTAAACGCCTAAGCCCTAAAATGCACAAACCAAGTAGCCAGCTCGAGCCCCCTGTGATTGCCGAGATCAACTCGGTACCTCGGACCAAAGGGAGCCAGGGCACAGGATGAACATGGTTGTGGTTTAGGGTTTAGGGTTTGGGGTTTAGGGTTTAGGGGTTTAGGGGTTCCGGACTTTAGAGGCTTAGGGTTATACTTAGGCCTTGAATTAAAGGAGCTCTTGTATGTGTACTTTAGGGTATATGTATATACTATATGGCTACATGGAGCCTTTGGGGAGCCGTGGACCCTCACTTAAAGGGTCATGGGACTCAGTAACTAGGGTGATAATTAGGGTAGCTATACTTAAAGTTACTTATAACCCCAATTAGGGTACTTATAACCCTACTTACTCAGTCCCATGATCCTCCAAGTGTGGTTTAGGGTTTAGGGTTCCGGGCTTTAGGGTTTAGGGTTTAAGGTTTATTAGGGTTTACGGTTGGGTTAGGGTTTAGGGTTTACTTGGAGGGTCGGAAAACTTTGAGTAGGTAATAAGTAGACCTATATATAGGTACCCCAAAGCCGGATCCTAACTGGGGTTATGGTACAAAAAAGCTTGTAAGATATGTACTTGCTAAGTCCCCTGACACTCCAAGTAGGGGATCGGGCTTTAGGGTTTTGGGCTTAGGGTTTATGGTGTGTGTGTGTGTGTGAACTCTTCAGCGTCAGGCGCTGGAGGAGTGTCCCTGGGGCAAGGGTACCAGCTGTACTATTGTACTAAACGGACGCGGATATGGGGTTTCGGCATGGAGATCTTGAACAGGTTTCTTATCCCGCAGTCTTGTGTTAATAGGGTTTGGGGCCTAGGGCTTGGAACTACGAGTCTTGCACAGATTCTTGCAACATAGACTATTCCGCAGTCTGGTGTTTATAGCACTGTACACAACACAAGTAGACCAGGTGTAGGTACAAGTATCCCAGAGGATCCATATACACTACTATTATGGAATTAGGTCCCAAAAAACTATCCTTCTCATGGTTTTGGGAACCTACTTGCAAAATGGTAGTGTATACGGACCTTCTGGGTATGGAGAGAACCGTCCTTAACCCTAAACCCCTAAACCCTAAACCCAAAAAGGGACCTTCTGGGTATGGGGAGAACCGAGCAAGAGTTCAGGAAAATTTGAAGCCGAGGCCGGGTAAGGGGTTTTAGGATTAAGCCTTCGTTAGAAGGGGCCCCCACCCTGTAATAGTGGTATAATAGGAATATAATAGGGCCCTAATATATTCCTTATAGTCACTATCACAGGGTGGGGGCAGCTTCTAAAGCCTTCGGTTCAAAACCCTGAACCTTAAGTTAATTGGGACTCAGGGCTCTATGGCGGAAGCTGCAAACGTCAAGCCAACAAAACTTCAATTTGGGCTGAGTCCCGCGGCCCATGAGAGCAGGTGGAGGTTGCTTCAAAACATGATTCTGCCAGAAGGCACAAAGTTAAAGGCTGCCTACTGAACTGACACATAGACGGACATGAGTAGACCCTAAACTTAAACCCTAAACCGAGAGACAAGTAGATAGACGGATCAGCACAGGCAGACGGGCAGGCAGCAAGTCAGAAGGACAGACAGCCAGGCGTATAAACACAAGAGTAGGCAAATGAGATGTATACATATGTACAAACGGTTTTACAGGTATACAGACATCTGTACTATGTAAAGATAACGTATATGAATGTGCATGTACATATGTACACATATATATACACACATACACATACATCTACATGTTCATAACAGACATAACATGCACATATGCTTATGCATATAAATATACATAGACATAGACATAGACATAGACATCTACATCTACATCTACATATACGTATACATATATGCATGTAGGTATATATGTAGGTATATATGTAGGTATGTGTGCCTGTACCTATGTATGTAAGTATGTATGTATGTATGTATGTATGTATATGCCCATACACACATACAGAGCCTTGAACAGGGTGCGCATCGTGCCAATCCAAAGATTTGTCCAAGTGGCTCTCTGGAAAGAGGCCTGCTTCGATGCTGCCCTACAACTAGCTGCCTTACACCGAGGTTTACCTCAACCTAAACCGCTCTACCCCTTCGGGATCTTTGTTGTGATTCCTTGTATCAGCCCTTAAAATGGTAGGGGTTCTTCTTGGGGTCCAGATAGGGTTTAGGTGTTTAAGGGTTATCAACGGCTTATGGGGACAAAAGTGTCCTACGGTTTGTGGGTCCAAGGCGGAATAACTGGCCATTGAACAATTCGAACAAAATGGTTAGCGATTGGTGTTCAGGTTTGGGGCCCATAGCCCTCTAGCCCCTAACCTTAATTTAACCCCAAGGTTCCAAGTACATAATTATCATAAACTCTCCCAAATATGAACCTACATAACTACTATCCTAAACCCAAGTACCTTAATATTGTGGCTCCTCATCATAAGATCCTGCACGCGGCCCAACCCTGGTGGGCATAGGCATGTAACCCTAAACCCTAAACCCTAAACCCTGTGGCTTCGGTTTGAATCTTCGGCTCTAGTCTACGCATTGTAGGCTCCTTAAAGGCTCCTCAGGGCCCATACCTTCCCTAAACCCTCAATTAAGGGGTTCAGGGTTTAGGGTTTAGGGGAATATACCTTACATAGCATTTTGGATCCTATTATGTTTATTCCTTAATTGAAGGAGTTTGGAAGGTCTGCGAGGGTCTTGCGCTTTCTGGGGGAGGGTTTCGGCTTCGGGGGCTAGGGTCCGGGATCTCACTACAAGGGTCCAGGAGCCTTAAGGTGGATAGTTGGAACAGCAGGATCGGAGGGCCATTGCGCCTCTTTTCCTGCTGTTTCTAGGCTTCCGGACTCGCGGATGCTTTCTTCAGTAGGCGTCTCTAGGCCGCTTAGCAAGGGATCCCGACGGATGAGGGTGTCCAGTTCCCGAAGAACCCCAGCCCACATGCCGACAGCAAGGAACCTTCTGGAATGTTGAAACTCTAGCAAAGTTCCTAAAGCCTTATTGGAATGATGCTGGACTGCTTGAATTCAGGGACACAAAATCTGCAGCGTTAAACGGTTCAGGGTTTAGGCTACTCAAACCAGATAGCAAGTTCGTCGCAAGATGCCAAGCTGAAGCCTGTTGGGGGTGGGGGCTGGAGGCAAAATGCCCGAGTGCACTTCGACCCTTCTCGAGGAGACGGATCCCTTACCCAAAGGCTCCATGTACCCATGTAGAGGGTACTTAGGCCTTAAAGTGCCCATATAGGGACCCCTTTGAAGGCCTGGTTACCTACTACATGGGCACATGGAGTCTTAGGGTTAGGAGGTCGCAGTATACGATCGTAAACAACAGTCTATCAAAGGGGAAAAGGAGGGATCCTTAAAGGGGAACCCTACCCTATAATGGGCTGTATAATGGGTATATTAAGGGTATATAGCTAGCGCCTGCAGCCTGAGATGCTCAACCCTCATCCCCCCCCAAAATCGGATCCCTATGATAGTCCCGAAAGGGCCTTATAGTAGTCCCGATAACCCAGGATCCTTATAGCAGTCCCTCTATACCCTAAACCCGAAGGCCCTGAAATCCCCATCTTCGAAACTTGGGAATCTCGGGTTTCGGGTTTCGGTTTTGGGGTTTAGGGCTTAGGGTTTAGGGTTTAGACTTTAGGGTTTCGGCTTTAGGGTTTAAGGCTTAGGGTAAGCTTGGGACCGTCGGGCATGGTAATGACGATTGAGATTTGAAGGATCGAACTTTATACGCTCAACCCAAAGGCAAAAAATGGGTAGGGGTGATTAGGCATTGAGATGTATCTTGGGAGCCGAATTCTGCAAGCCTTCCAAGCGCGCCCTTTTGCGCTCAAACGTCTTCCCGAATGCTTCAAGTTGTTTGCGGTCCTTCTCCAAGTCTGCTTGCAGAACCTTTGTGGCTTCCATCTCTGCTTCCTCGTCGCCAAGAGCACGCAAGAGCCAGCGAAGAGCACTGCTGCGATCCTCGTGCGAACACATCTGGAGGAAGCCGCAGCGAAGATCCTAAACATGGATCTTCCTGAAGCATACTAAAGCACTAATAATTACCCAAGGGTTCCTTTAAAGGGATCCTTTTGAAAGGGGTCTATAATTCCTGAAGCATACTAAACTTGGCTGACTTCTGAACCCCTCCTAAAAGTTAAACTTTTAGCCTCCCTATTACAATTCACATAGAAACCCAAAAAGTTAAAGTCTAAAGAGCCAACCGAAGAACGCCAAGTAAAGCACTAACCCTTAGCGTAAAAGTCTAAACCTCAATTGCCAATCCGAGAAGTCCTAAGCCCTAAAACCCTGAAGTCCTGCAAGGCCTAAGCCCTAAACCTTGCAAGCCTGAACCTTAAAACCTGAATAAAGTCAAGGCCGGTGTCTAACCGAACTCAACCTGATTCTAAGCTGAGCCTAACCCTACGGTAACCTAACCTAACCTCGACTGACCTATCTCCACCATTCTTCAGGTGGCTGTAAGGTTCGTGATTCCGGGTTTGGGAGCTTAGGAGTCATATAACTATCCTTTCTATGGCTTTGGGACCTAACGCCAGAATGGTAAGGCATATGGACCCTCTGATTAAGTACGAAGCCTGGTACATGATGAACACCAGCTAATGACCTAAACCCGGTACATAATTCACTTCAATTTCAGGGCGATTTGACCGCGACATACAAGCGGAGCCTTGCAGCAGAAGAGTATTCATCGCCTGATAGACGGGGCTTCGGGTCTGTAAGGGTTCGGAGTTGATAAGGGGCCGGTTTTAGGATGTGGTTGGGGTATAGGGCTTGCGGTTTAGGCCCAAATTATCAAGACAAGAATTGTGGGACGTGGGGCACAGCATGCGCGAGGCAGAAGAAGAGTGCGTAGGGTGTCGCGGGAGTTGACAGGGTAACATACAAGCAAAAATACATTTGGTGCGTAGCTCCCTCGGCCACTTGGATTGTACTTACAAGCAACCAAGGAATAAGCCCTAAACCCTAATCCCCTGAACCCTTAGCTTTAACCCTGACTCCTAACTCCTGACACCCGACAAGTAGGACTAAGTCTCAAAATGTTTAGAGAGTCCAACAACCCTTGCGCTCCAATGGCTCCAGGGCTTACCAGGACCCCCCAACCACCCGTTAACAAGTCCTTGATAGTGGGTATTTGGGTATATTAGAGGGTAGTTGTGGGGGTCTAGGTAGGGTTTTCTTTTTCAGTATCGGGGTATAGGATATCTGGGTATTGGGTTTAAGGGTTTAGGGCATGGGGAACTAAAGGTTAACCGTTTTAGTTATAGAGGGATTATAATATAGGGACTATACTACCCAAAAAAAGGTTAAAGGTTACCTACTCGACTACTAGGTAGTGCACGCTCAAAATTGTGATGTAAACCAATTTTTTCAAAGGGTTTAGGGGTGAGGCAGTGTAGGGTTTAGGGTTTAGGGTGCGCGAAGTAAAATCGACCCTAGGGCTCTCAGTGCTGCTCCCTCCGACTTTACCCGTATGCGCACCCATTCCCAGCAAGTCGTCTTACTCCCAAGTACGCAGGTCTCAGGCCTACCAATGCAAGAAGCCACTGACTCCCCTGGTTTAGATTGGAGGTGAGTTACCGGAAACTCCCACAGGAAGATGTCGTCCTGATAGTATAGGGGCCTAAGTATTTAAAGGAGCCCCCAAGATTAGTGTAGGTACTCGTATTAAGGCTCCTATCCTAAACCCTAAACCCTTTGGATCCTTTTTTGATCTTTTACAGAAGGTAGCTAGGATACCCAGTAACCTAAGAATAAAAAGGCCTCTCTTTTTGGTATTGGGTAACTTTATAAGGAACCTAGGACTACAAAAAGGGAATAAGGGTACTACTGGAGATCCTAGGTAGTATAGGCAATTAACTATGAATATTAGTACATCATGTCCAGGTCCCGACTCTTTTATCGGGGAAACTTCTGCTACCAGGTGGATTCTGTCAAGCCCTGGAGGATTTCGAAACTCCCCCAATAAGCCACAGAAATAGAAGGTAAAACTTTCCGATTCCTACTAAACTATAAGAGCCCAAAAAAGTTTAAAGGTTGGGTAGGCTCTTTGGGGACTCCTCTACAGGGATTGAGGCTTGAGAGATGTAGGGCTTGAGAGCAGTTAATTAATTTCCCAACACAGAAGGTTGCCCGCCTTCACGAAACAGGATAATGCCATGCTGCGAATAGAAGCGTCCGACGTGTGGTTGCTTTTGCCCTCACAGTGCCATGCACAAAACGAGAATCCACAAAAAAATGCACCTCGGCAGCTCTCAGACTAACGAACAAATCACTCCAACTGTCGGAAGCTCTCGGAGCCGTCTCACTGGAATCTTCTCCAGTGCAGGGTCGGGTTTGGCCCCGGCAGATGTGGTTGAACACGTCTGCAATGAGCTCTGCAATCAGATCTCGTCCAGCTCCTGCTGCTCCCGCAGCCTCTGCCGCTGCGGCTTGTCCGCCCGCTTGTATGTTTCGACGAGGAGTATCTTATGCCTGCCCCCTGAACCTTAAGAGGGTCCTGAGCCCCAAATCCCCGAAACTTCCAAAGCCCTACATTCGAACCCTGAACTCCGCGCCCCGAGGCAAGAGAAACTTGAGCTATGGAAGATCCCTATACCCCTAAACCCTAAAACATGAACCCCCGACCCCTAAACCCTAAACCCAAACCCCTACACCCTAAACCCTATACTTAAGCCTTGGGGATAAAGACCCTCGTAATGAGGGCCCTTTGAAGAGAGCCAGAAGTAGGGTTAAGAACGGTCCCAGTTACGGGGTCTCCCTCATACTACCTAGGAATACCAAAGACCCCTAAACCCTAAACCCCTAAACCCTAAAACCTGAACCTCCAGCCCCTAAACCCTAAACCCAAACCCCTATACTTAAGCCTGGGGAGGGAGATAGACCCTTTTAATGAGGTTCCATTGACCAAAGACAGGAACTAGAAGCCCCGAAACCTCCGGCACGCTGGGGAAGAACATCAGCCCCACCTCGCGAGCACGGGAAGGCTTGGTATGGGGTTTAGTTTAGGGCTCCTTAAAGGGATCTACAAGGGTTCCTTGAAGGGATTTGTAGGGGAATTTAAGGTTGGTTTAGGGTTTAGGGTTTTTGGGGTTTAGGGTTGGTTTAGGATTTAGGGCTTAGGGGTTGTTGAACTTCTTCAAAATCAGGGTTTAAGGTTTAGACTAAGCTCTGAAAACAGATTCAGTACTGTTATTGGTTGGGGATGCAGTTTTTTGTGTTTTTTGCCACATGTGTTTCTCCCGGGCCACGGTTCGAAGGGCCTCGCAAAAAGCTGTATGGAAGCTACGTGGGATTGGGGCAAGGGGTATGCATAGCGTTCGATACGGTCGGTAAACCCAAAACTCCAAATTTCGGTTGCTTCTCACAAACTCTGGCCGTGGTGCAGAAGCTCTTTCACCTCAGACCTGGTCATAAGTACCCCCACAGTGGCTTCGCGCTCCGGGAGTCAGGTTAGTGGTAGAGGGCAATCGTAGCGGTTTGGGGTTTATGGGTTCAGGGGTTAGGAGTTTTGACGGTTTAGGGCTTACCCTAAGGCTCCTGGACCCTTGTAGTGACGTCCCAAACCCTCGCCCCATGAGCCGAAACCCTCCCTCAGAAGGCCCAAGACCCCGCCGGGAGATAGGGGAAACGAATGTTGGGCTTGGACGCTATGCACCCCACTCGCAAAGCTTGAAGTTGCCGTTTGCATGTGGAGGCCAGGGTGCTGCACTTCTCCGTCGGAGTCTTAGAGCGCCCTAAACCCGGCCATAAAAAAAAAACACACACAAAATCCTAAAACCCTAACTCAAGCCCGACAAAGACAGCCCTTGCTTTGTCGGGCTTAGTTGATTGAGTACATAGGGGATAGAGATGCTTAGATCTTAGGGTTTAGGGCGGAGACGGGGATGTAAATGAAGAGACCTCTTCCTTTACGTCCCATGCAGAGTCCAATCTGACAGCTCCACAGTTTTCCCACAGGGTTATGGGGGATACTTCGTAATTCCTAATATGGAAACCCCACATTCTACTATATCCGTACATAGGACCCTTTGGGTTGGAAGTTTAAGCAGCCCAAGATGCAGTGTTGCGGCATTTGGTACTTGCGTGCACAACCCCACGGTTCGAGGTCCTGCTCGGTTCTGGTCCACCCTTGTCCTTTTAGAAATAATAGACAGAGCCCTATACCTATATCCCATAGTAGGAATTGCCGCTCTGTTTATTCTGTTGGGGGAACTATGAAAAAGGGCAAGGCTGTTCTGGTCCGCATGCACAATCTCGTCCTCCATGGAACAAAGGGCCTTCTCCACATCATCCATGCGGAAACTGTTGCTCGCAGCTGCTGGCACAAAGACCCGCTCCGGGTGGGTCAAATTTGACCGTCGAACCCTAAGGGTCCATGTACTCATATAGTATATACATTGGCCTTAAAGTAGTCCCTATATCGACACATTGGGCCCAAAGTATACACTATTTGGGTACATGGACCCTTAGGGGAAGGAGAACCCAGCCTAAGACCTCGGGAGGAAGAACTTGAAGAAGATGTTCTTCTTGCTCCTGCCACAACTGCAAGTCCAAGGCCTTCATCGACGTGTCGGAATCCGAGTCGCGGCGGTCTCTCCTTTTCTTGCGCCCGCTGGGAGAATCATCAGGCCCGGGGCACACAGTCTCCGTCTCATCCTCTCGCCTTGTCGGCTGAGCTCAGGTTAAGGTTGGGACTCAGAACCCTAAGCAACTACGGTTGATGATATAAATCCTGCATGACCCATAATAAGGAATCTACCATAATTCCCATAGTCTAGGGTCCTTAAGGTAATGCAGGATGTATATCATCAACCGTAGTATGGACTTTGGCCCAAATGCGAAGTATATGATATGTGGTCACACGAGGGGAACTCAAGAAGCGCCCCCTGAACCTGGGTTTGTGAGGATATGCAGGGCCTCCGTGTTGTCCGTCAGCTGACGAATCCCAATCGCAAAGGCATAGGAGATGATGATCCTTAGGGAGGCTCGAGGCTGCGATTGAAGCCAAAGGGTACTGTTATGGGGAATACCTCCCCAAGTCACAAAAGTAATTCTGAATATAGTTTCCCTACAGTCGACCATATATGTACTGAAGAACCCTAAAGGGGCCCTAAACCCTAAACCCCCGAACCCTAGACCCCAAACCAGCCTCAAATTCCCCTACCAATCCCTTCAAGGAACCCTTGTAGATCCCCTTAAGGAGCCCTAAACTAAACCCTAAACCAAGCCTTCCTGTGCTCGCGACCCCTTATAGAGGTTTGGGGAAGCTAAAACTCTTTTTCGATCGCGGGGCCCGGCAAGTTGCGGATGCGGAGCACACTCGCTGCACTAAAACTGGGGTTTAGGGTTTAGGGGTTTAGGGGTTTCGGGTAACATACCAAACCCAAACCCCTAAAGTTGCCCTAAACCTTAAAGCCGAACCTCTGCCAGGCATCCACCAAACACATGATGCGGTTGCTGATATAAATCCTGCATTACCCGTAATGAGGACTAGGAATGTGCCATAAGCTAAGCCAGAACTGCCCTAAACTCTGGGCTTAAACCCAAACTTAAACCTTAATCGCCCAACTTCCAAGCCCTACTTGGAGGATCATGGGACTTAGTAAGTAGGGTTATAAGTACCCTAATTGGGGTTATAAGCAATTATGAGTATAGTTACCCCAATTATAACCCCAGTTACTAAGTCCCATGATCCTTTCAGTAGGCCCTGAACCTTGACCCCTGAAGCCCGCGCCTGAAGCTTCGGCCTGACCTTGATAGCACCCGACGTCCTAATTCAACTATAGTAGAAGCCAGAACTATACTGAACTTAGAACCCCAGCAAAAATGATAGTTTTAGCTGTTTCTTAGGGATTATAATAACCAAAAAAATTACAAGTTATTTCTAAGTACCCCTAAGAGAAAGTTGGAACATGGCTTTAGGAGGACTAGTGCTAGGATCCCTTATACTTTACGTTAAGGGCATGGGGATGATGATGTTCCAACTTTCTCGCTTCTACCATAACAGGCCTGAAGCGAAGCTGCCTCTGACCCTACTTGGAGGATCATGGGACTTAGTAAGTAGGGTTATAAGTACCCTAATTGGGGTTATGAGCAACTATAAGTATAGTTACCCTGATTATAACCCCAGTTACTAAGTCCCATGACGCTTTAAGTAACCATAAAACCCCTCTTATAGAGCCCTTATAGATCCCTTCTAAGGACCCCTTTAAGGAACCCTAGTTACGAAGTCCCATGATCCTCCCCTATAGATCCCATTATAAGGAACCCTATAGATCACTTTAAGGAACCCCATAGATCCCTTTTAAGGACCCCTTTAAGGAACCCTAGTTACTAAGTCCCATGACCCTTTCAGTATGACACGAAGCCGAGGCGCCAGAACATGAAGAAGACGGAGACGGAGCGAGAGGCATAGCCAATGCCCTCCCGGAAAACGGTTCTTAGGGTTTAGGATTTAGGGCTTAGGGTTTAGGGTTTAGGGTTCGGGGTTTAGGGTTTCGGGTTCAGGGTTTAAGGTTTACCCTGAAACGAAAGATGCCTGCTGCAAGGGGGGTTTCAAGGCCCCAGACTCACTTCTTCGATAACCAAGCACCCCAACAGTTCAAACTTGTGGTGAAGACGGGACTTTCAAGCTCAAAAAAAACTCAGAACAGAAACTACAAAATCAAGAAACTCAGTTCTTGCCCCCCTTGTAAGGAAGCAAGTTCTTGCAAGGGACCCCGGATAAGGGTGGCCCTGCTCGTTCGTAAACTCGCACATGTGCACAGGAGGGTCTTTTTTGAAACCTTTGAGCCGACAACGGAAGCCCTGCAAACCAGAGAGCCCAATGCCCCTTAACGGTTTAGGGTTTAGGGTTTAGGGTTTAGGGTTTAGGGTTTAGGGTTTAGGGTTTAGGGCTTAACAAGGAATATGGCTTAAATTATATAGGGCTTCATATTATGATTTAAGCTACATTCCTTAGTTAAGGGGTATTGGGCTCTCTGGGAACCTAAACCGTTCCTGGACCCAACCCCCCGAAACACTTCAACCCCCAAACCCTCAACCCTGAAACTCTACCCCTACGGGCGATGTATCCACGTAGTCTATACTTTGGCCCTAAAGTACCTATAGAGGGACTACTTCAAGGCCAAAGTGTATGGGGGTACCTCTCTAGATTGGGATCCCTTTTGCGGGCCCCAAGACAGTACAGCACCCTTTAGGACCCTAAGAGGGATCCTAATGTAGAGGACTACCGATACATCCTCCTAGTCAGTACCTGGGACAAGTTCAAAACGTAAAGCCTATGGTAGACCAAATATACAAAGCCAAACAAGTCTAAAATATCTCTCGTGTATGAGTACCTGGACCTTTAAGGTGCGACCCCGAAGCTCCCACGAAAACCCAGCAAAAGGAACACTAAAAGAGGCACTCTTAATGTGTATACCCTCAACCCATAATGTTTCGGGTTTAGGGCTTCGGGGTTTAAGTTTAGGGTTTCGGGTATAGGCTCTAGCCTTATGCTCACGAAGTGTGCGGGGGGCCTTCATGATGATCACCAACTCCGGCACCGCCCTCAGAAGTTTCGCCAGTCTGCGGCAAAAACCGACAAGCTTGGAAGACTTGGTGATGAGTTTGAGCCTGTTTATTCTATGGACGGGGGAGGAGGGGGGGGGGGGGGGGGGGGGGGGGGGGGGGGGGGGGGGGGGGGGGGGGGGTAGTGAGGTGCTTGAGGTTTGGGGTTTACCTCAACCCCAAATAATCGACCTTTTGAAAAAATTGTGTAAGGAACTGATATTAATAAGGAACCCTATTAAGGCAGGTTTTGTGGGGTTTAGCTTAAGGAAGAAATATGCCCCAAAAGGGCTTAAAGTTCTTATACAATATAGGAATTCATAGCATAAGAGAGAAGGGCCCGTACTTCTAAGGGGATTTACTTAGTAAGTATAGACTTATAAGTACCCAAAGAGGGATCCTGATTGGAGTCTTGATACTTTATGTCTGCATATCATCTACTGACTAAGTCCCTTGACCCTGCAAGTACCGTAAGAACCCTCAAGACTTCCCCTGGTCCGCAACCCTCAAACCGAAACCCCGTGAACCATGGACTAGTCCCTAAATCCCAAAAAAGGCGGAGCTTCTCACCCCTTGAAAAAATCCTAAACTCACGAAGCCCTAGACTCCCCCAACTCCTATAAGCCTCAAACCCTGAATCTAAAAAAAAAAACCTATTGTAGTACTCTTCCGGGCTACCTTCGATTCTGATGAAACAACCCTAACCATGGAATAAGTTACCCACTAGAAGGCGTCCAGGTTAGCTATGGAAGCCCCGAATCCTACACCCGAAACGCCCTAAACCCCTGAGCCCAGCACTCCTGCACCCCCAACCCTGACCCCTAAACTCCAAAACCTAAACCACTATAAACCCTAACCCCTAAACCCTTAAGCCCCATCCCGGGTATAGGTAGCATGCAGACGAAGGCCTGGTCAGCCGGCAAAGCTTCACCAAGCGCAGCATCCGCAGCATGACCATCGTAGACCTCTTGGAGGGTCGGGGGACTTAGTAACTAGTTATTTTAGAGACTTATAAGTACCATAACCCCAATTAGGGTCCCCTTTAGGGTACTTATAAGTCTACTTATTAGCTACTTACTAAGTCCCCCGATCCTCCAAGCTCACTGTAGGCTTGGGCTGAGGTTTAGCGGATTATCGGTTTGGGGTTTGTAGGGCTGGGATTTGAAGGAGTAGGTTTTAGGGGCTTCAGGTGTATGGTTTCAGGCCAAGATACGGAGGGACTACCCACCACGAGCAAGTCCCTGTAAGACTTCATAGAGTCCAACCGAATGTCTTCAAAGATCTTTGAAGCCAGCATAAAGTCAGCTTAACACGCACATAACACTAAACCCTACATGTCTTAAAACTTATGGTATAAGCCTTACATTACATGTCCATAACCCTAAAACCTAGAGCCTCTGAGCCTTTCTGGCCTCCGACGACGGAATGCCCTGCCGGTAGGCGATCTCTGCGTCGGCCCGGCAAAGGAAGCCGATCCGGTCCCAGGCGTCGGGCGGACCACCTTTGGCCGCCGGTGCCGGCCGCTCGGGCTTCTTGGGATAGCCACCCGACGGCATCCCCGCCGGTGGCCTCTCGGCCCGCAGACGCCATGGCCTCGACCAGGTGCTGTGCCTACTTGTGGCCACCTACGACTCTCGACGAAGGAGGGTTTGTCATTCCGTACAGTCCCCGCAAAACCCGAGTGTCCCAGCTCTTTCAACACGCTAGAAACCCATAGAAACCCTAAATCTCTAAGCCCCAAAACCCCACGACTTCCTGTGCTGAGTGTTCACCCTAAGGGTCCATGTACTCATATAGTATATACATTGGCCTTAAAGTAGTCCCTATATCGACACATTGGGCCCAAAGTATACACTATTTGGGTACATGGACCCTTAGGGTCATTGAACCTAGGAGTTCCCCAATGTCCCGCTAATAGTACGCATATGCGTTGTCCTACCATGCGGGATCATCGACTAAGGAGACCCCCAAATAGCAACCGTAAAAGAGTATTACTACCGTTGATGGTATAAATCCTGCATGACCCATAACAAGGAATATACCACAATTCCCATAGTTTCGGGTCTTTAAGGTAATGCAGGATTTATATCATCAACACTATAGGAGACCTAGAACTGCTGTGCTGCACTCTGACCGAGACTTCAAAGTTGCAGGGGTTTGGGATACCCCTTTGGGTTTAGCGCGTTAGAGGTTACCATAACCCTGAAGAACCTACCGTTTTTAGGGTTACGTATAATGACTTCCTTATAGTATACCCTTTTTAGGGTTCCCTATTATGACTTCCTTATAAAAGTCCTTAAAAAGGTAGTAGGTTCTTCAGGGTTAAGGTAAGGTATTAGGGTGCAGGGATGAAGGTCATAGGACCTTAGGACCAGAAGTAGATTCTGTTCTGCAAGGTGTACATGGGGTTTCCGTACTACCCCAATAAGCCAAAGAAATACAAGCTTAAACTTTCCGAATCCTACTAAACTACAAGGACCCAAAAAGTTCAAAGGTTGGCTATTGGGGAACTGCGTGTCAGCATCGAACATATGAAGTCTTACCGGGTTTGAGGGTTTATGGACTCTGGCGACCTCGAGAAAGATTGGTAAAGGAATGTATAAGGACATCATACCAGACATCCCCAGCAAGTAGGTTTTTGGGCTGTAGGAACTTGCTTACCCAAAACGCCACAGAAATGAAAGGTTAATCTTTCCGATTGTCCGACTGCTACTAAACTATAAAGAGCCCAAAATTTTCAAAGGTTGGGTATTGGGGATCTAGGCTAAACACTAACCCTAAACTCCTAAACCCTAAACCCCTAAACCCTTAAACCCTAAACCCCTAAACGCCTAAACCCCTAAACCCCTAAACTCTAAACCCTGAACCCCTAAACCCTAAACCCCTAAACCCTAAACCCTAAACCCTGAACCCTAAACCCCTAAACCCCTAAACTCTAACCCCCTAACCCCCTAAACCCCTAAACCCAAACTCTAAACCCTAAACACAAACTCTAAACCCTAGATACCAACCCCTAAACCCTATGGCGTGCTGTGCATTTAACCGCTCTCTGCCGATCGGATCGCACGAGGCCCCGGCGTGCCAGCATTCATCCGAAAGCCTCCCCCGAGCGCGCTCTCTTTAAATAGGGGGCCTTAAGAGGTTAGTATAGGTAATTATTAAGGCTCCTATCCTAAACCCTAAACCTATAGATCCCTTATAGATCCTTAAAGGGAACCCTCAAGGTTCCCTTCAAAGGTATAGGTAGTTATTACTTGGAGGGTCGGGGGACTTAGTAAGTAGCTAATAAGTAGACTGATAAGTACCCTAAAGGGGACCCTAGTTGGGGTTATGGTACTTATAAGTCTCTTTAAATAACTAGTTACTAAGTGCCCCGACCCTCCAAGTAACCTACCATACCCTACTTATTTGTAGGGTCCCTATATGGAGAGACCTGAACTGCTGAGCTCTGAAAGTGTCGGGAGTCAGACCATAATGATGGGAGGCCAAAAGGGGGGTTTAAGATTCTTAGGGTAGGGACTCCTTGATATGAACCCTATTTTCGGAACCCTAATCCCTACTAAACCCGCTTTTGGCCTCCTATGATGGTTTTAGGGCGCCTTAAGAAGTAGAATAGGGGGTTCCCTGCGGTTTAGAGCCGCTTAGGGTTTAAGGGTTAGGGGCATAAAATAGAACAAGGGTTTATCTAGGCTCTAGGGCTTCAGCGTTCCTTTAATAGGGTTACTACAAAAATTACTGTACACCATATTTTCTTTTTGCTATGATAGAACAGCGGTCTTCAGCAAAGGGTTTCCCTTGAAGGTTCTATATCAGGCTAGTATCATGGATATTGTAGGGTTTTAGTTTAGGGGCATGAATAAGCTACACTGCAGCTACGTGGAGACAGACTATACGGAAATACTGAAGTACCAACAGTACTTCTCCCGACCCTATGTTGGGGATCTTAACACCTACTTCATGGGAGGTTAACTGCTTAGGGCCAAGGCTGAGGACCTGAATAAACAGAACCTGGGTGGTAATTTTGGGGCTCTGAAAAGTACTTCTGAATAGGTACCTCTATCGGAACCATAAAAGGAAAAAGCTTCCCAAGCTGCGACCTAGGAACAGGGTTTCGGCGAAAAATCAAGAAAAGCTATATGCAAGGACCACTGTCGTGTGAAGTCAACGACGGGAAGGTTCCAAAAGGCCAAAAGGAGTTCGGGTTCTGCTTGGAGGGCCGGTGGGGGCTTAGTGGGGTTTAGGGTTTAGGGTCGTACGGTCTACCTGGGGACCCCAAATAACCTCCCTGTTTAAGACATATATATATATATATGGAAATGATAATGGGGAAGCCTAAAAAAAGGAAGATTGTTTACAGGGTCCGGGTAGGGCTTGTGTCTACTGTTGGGTCCCCAGCTGTCTGGAACCTCAAACTTGTTGACCGATGGCTTGGGATAAACTTTGAAGGGGCTGTGGATGCTGGAGAAAAGCTCAGGGTATCGCTTGCTGACTGTCGCCTGCAGTACTTTACTGGATTGGCCTTTAAACACCCTGAAAAATGTTTATATATAGGGTCCCTTATAAACCCAAATAAGGAAAATAGAACATGTCCCACAATCCTGACTAGTTTAAGTTTCCCAGAGTATAGAGATTCTTGTGTTTCCGGCTCCTCTAGAATGCTGCCAGATCCCTATAGAGCCCATGACAACCTTCCTAAAAACACAACGAACCGCTATTACTGCGCATTATGAACCATACCCTAGGGCTCCAAAGTAGTTCCATTTTGGGGTTTATATATAGAATCCTATAAGGTAATTTAAGGTTATCCCAAAAAGGAACTGCTATGGAGCCTCTGGGTATCGTGTTTGTCCGTCTCACAGTTTGGGAACTCAGGGGGTGAGGCTTCGGGATCGAGGGAGATCAGTTCGCATTCTGGGTTAGCGTGAAGGTTTACATGGCTTCACGCATTTAACAGCACCCAATTAAAGACCCTAAAGAAATTCCTCTAAAAGTCTAAAAGATAGGTCCGGGTAGATTTTGGGGCGTTATGTGGACCCTGACAAGCAACGGAAACATCGAAATGGCCTACCGTCAGCACGAGGATTGTCACGAGCCATGTGTCGACGGCATACCTCAAAAACTCTGCGAATCGAAGTCTAACATAAAGCGTAATCTTAACTAGATATCGGAGTTTCCGGAAATTAGGGTACCTCATTTTGGGGTCCTTGTATTACGGGTCCTACTAGTTAGGGTACTATATATTAGGGTCCCTTATTTTCGGAAACTCCCATATATGGACCGTACAAGAAGTAGGCTCCTTTAAAACGGAGCTACAGATGTCTACCGGGTACTTGTCACGAACAGCTCTGAATTCTGAAACCTTGCGTTCTAGTTTGCTTTACGGTTTAAGGCTTGGGGTTGAGGTTCTCTGCAGACTCATGCTAGGTGCAAGTCATAAATCAACCATCCTGTCTTGATGTGGAGTATAGTCATGGTGAAGACCTGCTTGGAATCGCACGAAATGGGAGTTTCCGAAAATTACGGGCACCTTAGTTGGGGGTCGTTGTAATAAGGATCCTACATTTAGGGTACGATATTACGGTCTCCAGTTCTCGGAAACTCCCAAATACTTACTGCGTGAAGCACCCGAAAGCCCTACCCAGAGCTTCCAAAATCCCTTAACTAAGGAATATACCTTAAATCATATTAGGGATCCTCTCATAATTTAAGGTATATTCCTTAATTAGGGGGTTTTGGAGTCTCTGGGTACTCCCAGGGTTCCTGTGCTTCTGTTCGCTTCGAGGTCCTTGCGTTCCGATGAGGGGCTTGCCTAAACCCTAAGGGTCCATGTACCCTAAACCCTAAACCCTAAACCCTAAACCCTAATATAGGCTTAGGAGGGTTTGGGGTTTAGGGGTTTAGGGTTTAGGGGTTTAGGGTTTAATTAGGCCCTAAGGGTCCATGTACTCATATAGGCTTAGGAGGGTTTGGGGTTTAGGGTTTAGGGGTCTATGGGTTTAGGGTTTGGGGGTTTAGGGTTTAGGCCCCGAGGGTCCATGTACCCCGAATGGTATATACATTGGCCTTAAAGTAGTAGTCCCTTTATCGATACATTGGGCCCCAAAGTATAGACTATTTGGGTACATGGACCCTTAGGGTAAGATTTCAAAGTTTACGCATCTATGGTGCAGGATGAACTATACCCCCTTAGAACCATGATAAACACAATCTTTTTAGTATTCTCTTGGGTTGTATATGAACGAAAATACAAAAATAATTCCTGAGGAGATTATAGTTAACAAGTATGGCCCTAAACCCGACAACGGTTCGGTCTTGGTTTACTTGGGGCTTAAGGGACGGACCCGAAGAGACCCAAATCACATAATCACAAAGGATCTCCACAATGGACGATAGGGGCCTTAATAGTTAGAACAGGGTTTTGGGTTCCTTTAAAGGGTTCCTTTAAAGGGTTCCTTTAAGGGATACTATAAGGGGGATTTAGGGATATAGGGGCCTTACTAATTAGAATAGGGTTTGGGGCCTATTATACTGTAATGATAATAAGGAGCCCTAAGAATCATGCAGGTAATTAGATAGCCCCCTACACTAATATGCAGCGCCTATCCTCCTTGCAGCTAAACCCCGAATCTGATCCTTCGTGCAGCTCCCAGTAGCAGGACCACAAGGAGGAGGTCGAGGCAGAACCACCTTCGTCCGAGCAGTGGATTGTCGGGGTTTGAATACTGCTGCTGTTAAGCTCTCCAGGGTTTAGGCTGCTTTAGCCATCCAGGGTGTGGGGTTTGTTATGGAGTGTGTTTTCTCTGGAGTGACTTTATAGCTTGGGTATGTCTAGTTACTCCATGATGAGTTACCTAGACCTAGGGTCTGCGGGGTTCAGCTTGCTGCAGTTTAGGGCAACACACCGCGATTGGAGGCAGGAGTGTGTTGCGATCTTGCATCCAGAACCCAGAGACTCCAATACCCCTCACTTAAATAGTATGCCTTAAATCATATTAGGGACATGATTCGCCGATGGTGCTACGCGAATGCAACAGCGGGTGATGAGCTGAGCCTTCTCGTCCACAGGGTGTGACAGATACACCCCAAGGCCCATGACTGACAGAGCCCTCGTAAAGTTCCTGCACATGCAGGCTCGCCTGGTATCTACGGTTGGCCTGGCACTTGTGCTACTGACTAACATGGCCAACGTGTTTGAAAGAATTAACTCTGGCCGGTTGCTCGATGTATTAGGCGCACTCCGTGCGCTTAGGTGGGATGTTGGGTATGCTATTCGCTTGCTGCATGGTCAAACTGTCCCTGGACTGCCCAGTTCATAGTCCCTCCTACTCCATGTGCTCATATAGTAGGTACTTAGGCCTTAAAGGGGGCGCCTATATGGGTACTTTGAGGCCTAAGTACCTACTATATGGGTACATGGAGCCTTCGGGAGTCTAAGGCTACTCTGCCGTGCATCCTCCTGGTAGCCTAGACCCAAGAGTAACCTAGGCATAAAAAGGGTGCCCTTTTTGGTTTGAAGGGGCTTATAAGGGAACCTGAACCCTACAAAAAGGGAATAAGGGCTTACTTTGGGTCCTAGTAGCTGTTTCGGGCTTCTGTGTTTCGGATCTAGGGTTCGTGGTTTAGGGCTTAGGGCTAGGGTTTGGGGCTTTTGGGTTTCGGATCTAGGGTTCGGGGTTTAGGGCTTGGGCTTCTGGGTTTCGGATCTAGGGTTCGGGGTTTAGGGCTTAGGGCTAGGGTTTGGGGCTTTTGAGTTTAGGGTTCAGGGTTTTGGGTTTAGGGCTTAGGGCTAGGGTTTGGGGCTTTTGAGTTTAGGTTTCAGGGTTTTGGGTTTAGGGCTTAGGGCTAGGGTTTGGGGCTTTTGAGTTTAGGGTTCAGGGTTTTGGAGTTTACGGTGTTGCCAGAAAAAGTTTTGCCCAGAATGCCTGATCAACGTGACCACGGCAAGATTCATGTGCTTGTGGGTCAGATCTCTCAAAATAGGAGCAGCAAGCTTAAGACCCCTGATGCAAGGGATCTTTCACCCCGCCCAGTCTCTAAACTCTAAACCCTAAACCACGCATCGCATGTGGCCCTGGATGTTGAGAGACTTTTGCGACCCGGGACTTCAGGCAAAAGGAGGAATGAGGCCGCTTCGTAAACTCGGCCCAAACCCTGATCTTTCGGCTTACCCTAAGGCTCCAAAGTAGTTCCTTTTTGGGGTTCATATATAGAATCCTATAAGATAATTTAAGGTTATCCCAAAAAGGAACTACTATGGAGCCTCTGGGTAAGGACTTAAAGGGTTCAACGCCTTGAGGGAAACTACCCCGACACTATCCTGATAAACCCTGAGGCCCATGAACACTCGCAAACCGCCCTAGTACAGCCTGGACGTTAACAATTACAATAGGGTTGCGGAGAGGGTGCGGGTGGGCGGGGGGGGGGGGGGCGGCTCGGTAGATTACACTACTTTCAGACAAAGGGAGCCGAAAGCAAGCATACTCATGCTTTTATTCTACTGAACTTAGACCCCTAGCAAAAATTTCAATTTCTGCTGTTTCTTAGGGACTAAAGGAACCAAAAGCTAAAAACTATTTGCAGGTACCCCTGAGTTTAGGCTATTACATTCTAAAACCTCGCAATAGCTCGGAAACCCCTCAGCCCCAAAGCACCCACTGGGGTTGCGACATGTCCTGGAACGCAAAGCCTGAGGAGAACAGTCTAACCCTACCCCAAAGGTCCTGTAAGGGTTCCTATAAGGGTTACTACAAGGGTTACTACAAGGGCATAGGGACCCTTAAGGGGATAGGGGGCGTTAATGCCAATAATGAAGACCTAATCTAAAGCCTATTCAAGGAAGTATAGTCCCCTGCCCCCTCCCCCTTACCCCCCTCAGGGTACCTATGAAATCAGAGCTGTGAGACGGTTCCCCAAATCCCAGACACGAAACACGTGAAGACCCGTGGACCAGCTTGCCTAATCCAGTGTGCCCACTGATTAGCATAGGGAATTGCGTATGTTTCTGGCAATAAGGCGGACGCTACCGCGATAACATAAGAAACAGTTGCTGATCATTCAAGTCTGGGGGTCCTTCTGATAAGGATCCTACCATTTAAGGGTATTTAGGTACTATATGAGGATTCCCTATTCTCGGAAACTCCCATAATCCTGAACCCTTTCCAAATCGAAAGCAGGCGAACTTGAAGAACCCGAAACTTTTCAGACCCCAAGCCCCTGAACTCGGAAATCTGAGCCTGGTGTCGACCGCTGCTGGAGGGCCGGGGGACTTAGTAAGTAGTTATCTTATAGACTCATAGATATAGATATATATATATATATAAGTACCACAACCCTAATTATGATCCTTTTCAATGTACTTACAAGTCTATCTACTTATGATCTAATTATCAAAACTCCCGACCCTCCAAGTGGCGATTAATCAGGAGTCTATATTACTACGAAAACCGAAGCTTGACCACCAGCCGCATTCTAGATTCTTGTTCGCATTCATCGAAGCTTACCATTTGCTTCGAGTTACCATGATAGGGAAGACTGTCAATGCAATGCCTTCCTGTCTGCCAGCTGCGAAAACGAGGTCCCATGTGCTTAATGCCTTACTAGGATGTCCAGTAACCTAGAAATAAAAAGGGCTCCCCATTTTGGTATTGGGTAACTTTATAAGGAACCTAGGACTGACTACAAAAAGATAATAAGGGTACAACTGGGCATCCTAGCTTATAAGTACCCTAAGGCTCCAAAGTAGTTCCTTTTGGGGGTTCATATATAGAACCCTATAAGGTAATTTGAGGTTATCCCAAGAAGGAGCTACTATGGAGCCTCTGGGTAAAAGCCTACACATCCCAGTACAACGCCCGAAAAGCCTGAGCACAACAACCCTACAAAGGTCCTAAAACCAGTAATACACGGGCCTTAATGGTTGGAATTAGGGTTTTGGGGCCCATCACACTATAACTCAAACAAGGAAGCCCCCAAAATAGTTCAGGTAAGTTTTAAGGCCTCCAAAAGTAAAGCCCGCCCCTGAAACCCTGTCTCAAAAGACCCTGACCCTAAACCCTAAACCCTAATCCCTGAACCCTAAACCCCTGAAACCCTGTCTCAAAAGACCCTGACCCTAAACCCTAAACCCTAAACCCTAAACCCCTAAACCCCTAAACCCCTAAACCCCTAAACCCCTAACCCCTAAACCTGCCTGAAACGACCCAAAGCCGCCCAGCTGCACTTCTCTTCGAAGGCGCAGAAGCGGATGACTAGCTCGAGGAAGAAGTAGCCGCAGAACGCCTAATCTAAGGGCCTGAATAATTACCTAATGCTATCTTGGGGGGCTCCTTGCTACTATAAGTATAGTAGAACGGGCGCCGAAACCATATTCTACTATTGAGGCCCCTACACTACTGAAAGCATCATGCGGGAAGTAGCAAGTAAAGAGGCTTTTGAACGAGTTGATAAGGTGTCCGCAATGATGGTTAAGAAGTTAATGTAGTAGCCTGATTAAGAAACCCTGGGCCTATAACTCTAAAAAAAGAGGATTCTTGTACTCTCATAAAGACCCAAGGTTCTTAATCAGGTTCCTACAGTATGAGGTTTCAGCGTTCGGGAAGCTTACTATGTCAGGCTCTCAGTGTCCTAGTTGGGGCTAGCAGTGTTAACAGCATATAGTTACCCAGATCCCCGGGAGGATCCAAAAAGTAGATCCCTTAATGGGGGTTCCCATAAAGCAACCTTAGTAGTATAGGCCCCTGATTAGGGGATCTACTTTCTAGATCCTCCCAAAGGTCTGGGTACCTGATTCATACCCCGAATTCGAAACTGCTGAGTCCCATGGTCATTTAAGTAGGACACTCTCTTCTTAGGCCTAATTGGGCCTGGAAGTGTTTACAAGTATATAGTTACTGGGTCATAGAGGCTTTAGGGGGTTGGACTCCTGGCAAGCATCAGCCCGAGTTCTAGGGAATGGAGCTTGCAGCACCTAGCCGTAGCTGACAGGCTCCATGCTCATACCCGGTTTAGGGTTTTAGGGTTTAGGGTTTAGGGTATGTAGAGAGCCCATGGAAAGCCCTAACCCTAGATCCTAAACCCAGAACCAGCTCAGTCGATGGGTTGAGGCCGAATGACCAGAACCTGTGGCACCAACCCAGACATGTAGAGGATCCAACACTAGGGAGACCTTTGATCAAAGAAGGCCCTATCTACAGTAGGGTACCTGATTTGGAGGTTGTTTTAAGCTCGATCATTGAAAAGGGCCCGGGAAAGCCCTTCAATCTAAGAGAACGGGCGGCAAGAAGCGAGGGAGTCTAAAGCCGGCCTAGCCGATCGACCTTTAGCCGACACCCTGATGCTGAGGCTCGCATGCGACCCCCAAACCCAGGCATGAAAAATAGAGCCCAGAACCCGAAACCTTCATCCCTTATCCCGAAACGCTAAACCCTAAAGCCCTACCGTACCCCTGTACTGCCCTCAAAGGAATAGGCTCTACAAATAAATAAACAAATCTGCACAAATAAAACGAAATAAATAAATAAATATATATATATATATATATCGAACCCGTGTGCCTAAACCCCGCAACCCTGAACCATGCAGGGCCGAGGCATTCTCAATGGCGATGATGGCAGGGTGCGACTCTATTAGCACGACGGCAGTGTTGTAGTCCTTTGGCGTAGGGCTTAAGATTTGATAAGTCTACATTGTTTCGGGGTTCAGGGCTTGGGATTTAGTGTGGTTTACGGCTCACTTTTTGTTACTCCTGGGCTGCCCTCACATGTATACACAGATTTCAGAAGAGATTCACTTCCAACCGCTGAGCTTTCAACCACGCAACCCCAATTCCTATTCACTTCAGGAGTAAAATCTGCGATAATCGAACAGTTTAACCAAGATGCTCCATGGAACCCAATGCATGCAAGTTGTTGGGATTTAGTTGGCTGGCCGGCAGCATGCAACCAACGCTCCACTTGTAAAGATAAATTTTCACTTGCTACTATGCTAACACAAGACTACTAGACCACCCCCACGATCACGACAACTAATAAGGATAGTATTATTCAACACTACTGCCACCACTGCCACTACTACAGTACAAAAGCTGTACTTCTGAGCATGCTGCGGTCTGCTTTGCCAGGATCAAAGACTCGACTGGCACAGCGACTTCGATATAGCAGATCATCTGGGTAGTGCTTCTTATAGATTATGGCGGCTGTCGTTGTCTAAGACTGTAAAGACGACAGCGGTATCCCTTGGCAGAGGCTGCCACTTCTTCTGTGTCTTGGAACGTTTAGCTTTCGGCGCAGCCGCGCTAGAAGCTGCGGCATCTGAGCTCGGCCTACCTGTCGCATCCTCAGCTCGCACACATCGTCGAACACAAACCTGGACTTCCCGCTCGTCCGGCCTAGGGAGGGGGGCTGGGGGTGCGAGGTCTGTAATTATCATTTACTATCAGTGTTGGACTGCAATTCCCGGCCTCAGTTCCTGATCTTTTTCTCCGTGTTTCCGCTTGTGCATATCCCACAAGGCATTGATCACGACGAAGCATGCCTCTGCCTCGTCCATCTTCGACCGCGCTCCGTCCCACTTGCACGACTTGTACTTCTGCAGCCCAGAGACACCGTCTCAGCTATTGCAACTATGGTTACATCGTTGAGACACTAGGGCACGCGCAGGGCATTTGGGGCGAGGAGCTTGGCTATCATGGCCTATGGTTCGGGGGTCTCTGGCCTATAAGAAGGGTAACTTTTCGTCTGCAGTACAAGTAACAAACCCAAACCAACAGTGGACAGTGGAATATGGCAACATGAAACCAAGCGACGATCGTAGAAGCCACTGTACTGGGGCACGGCGGGTTGCCGCTTGATCCAGACAGCATCCGTGGTGGGAGGAAGCAGATTGCGAAGCTCGTGGGGCGTAAAATTTTGCCGCTGCCAACCCCCTCGGGGCTCGGCAGCATCTTGTCTTGCCCTCTGGGCCCTCTCAGACTGCTGCTCCAAGAGACGAGTGACGCATGCCTTGCGTGTGCCCTTGGCGGCATCCGCATTTTCGGGGTCGAGCCCCGAGATGACGGCGAGCAACTGCTCCCCGCAGTCATCGGTGTCTTCGTCTGCTTTCTGCCGAACCTTGCCGGCCAATTTGGTCACCATGGCCGCTTTCTCATCTGCCGACAAGTCGGGAAACAGACGGTTCACCAGATCTTCGACAAAGTGGCGTTTATTTCGGTTCTGGGATTTGCCCGGATACGGCCACTTGCGAGCTTGGAAGATCTGCTTGATTTGCGGCACGCTGAGCCACGCACCCTGTCGCACTGCTAAGTAAGGAGATCTTCCAAACGGGGGTCTGTCTGTGCAATGGCGGCTCCCTCAACGGTCGTGGCATTGCAGCAAGTTCCAACCCTAGGCCAAGTAAAGAGCGCAAGTTACACAAATTTGACAGGCAACAACCCCACATGCCCTGAACCCCAAACCCTGCACCTTGCCAGGCCATCAGCCCTGAACCCTATTTTTTGCATCGGCTTAGAACTGACTTCTACCAGAAGTACTAGAAGCTAGCCGGTTTAAGGTCAGGGAACCTAGTTACTTCCCCTACCTCCTCGATACTAACGGAACCTTAAGGATCCTGAAGTATGGGAATTATGGTATATTCCTTATTATGGATCATGCAGGATTTATATCATCAACCGTAGAATCGACTTCGGACACCCAGGGCGGGGGTTCAGGCTTTACATATGTGTGGGCTTCCGAAAACAGGGGACCCTAACATCGTGCCCTAAATAGTAGGATCCTTGTTATAAGGACCCCCTATTTTCGGAAACTCCCACATATGCTTAAAATGTTTACATGGTTTAAGGTGTAAGGGTTATATAATATTGTTTCGGTCGCGTATATGATTTCAGGTTTGGGGTCAGTCAACTTCTCATACTGCGCAGGACTCCCAAAATTTAAGACCGCAGGAAATGGTATTTGAGAAACAGGGACTCCGCCAAAAAAGCATGAAGCCCGGCATGTACAGAGCCTATACAACCCATCCAAAAGAAACATCGCAGATCAAACCAGCCGCTGATTTTTGTAATGTTCCCAACGACACAAACCCCTCATTCTGGAATATCTCAAATCGGGTTAAGAACCCTAGTACGATTCAAAGTCTATTCCTTGATTAAGGGGCTTTGGAGTGTCTACGAATCACTAACCTACAAAACAACAAACCTAAACCTAAGCTCCTGATTCTTGGACTCGACCCTTATTAAGGTTAGGGTTTCTCATACAAAACCGAGAAACTAAACCCTAAACTTTAACCCCTAAACACTAAACCCCTACACCCTAAACTCCTGAACCCTAAACCTTAAACCCCATATACCCCTGAACCCTAATAAACCCTTAAAGGAGGCCGAGCTTCGATATCTACGGCCATCCAGCAGGCGTTCAGGAAAACGACGAAGAGCGTGAACTTGGCACATTGGCTTAGGAAAGTTTAGGAGCTGGGGGTTTGGGGTTTAGAACTTGGGAATTTGCGGGTTTAGGGGTTTGGGTTCAGGGGTTGAGGGTCAGGGCTTGTAGGGTTCAGGGTTTGGGGTTTAGCGTCAAGCCGCAGTTAGCAGCTAAACCAAAGAAAGAGCAGTGGTACTTAGAATAGGGCAGTACGGGTCGTTTGCAAGGTTGTGAAAGGGTTAGACACGGTTTTGTAGGGTTTGCGAGCTTCCCCGTTCATTGCTTGGAGGATCATGGGACTTAGTAAGTAGGGTTATAAGTACTCTAATTGTGGTTGTAAGTAATTATAAGTATTATAACCCTAGTTACTAAGTCCCATGACCCTTTAAGTAGACCCTAAACCCTAAACCCTATAGATCCCATTATAAGGAACTCTATAGATCCCTTAAGTGGCCTTAGCCATCGGCCTCGCACAAATGACCACTTCTGTGGCGGGTAGGGAGTTTCAACTTCCCGCTGCCACATCGCGGTCTTCGGGGTTAAGGTTTAGGGTTTAGGGTTTAGGGTTTAGGGTTTACCAAAGGTCTTTGCAGACTGTCCCCCCCCCCCCCCACCCAGCCTCCATCATGTCGCGCCTGCTGTCGGGAGACAGTAGCATGGCCTTCTGCAGTGCAGGCTCGAGAGCTCTTCTTCGGTCAGCTCTCTCCATGTGGAGAGGTCCTCGCACTACTGTTGATGGACAAAATCCTGCATGACCCTAAGGACTCTAAACTATGGGAACTATGGTATATTCCTTATAATGGGTAATGCAGGATTTTGTCCATCAACAGTAGGACGTACGACCGGGACTGCTAGTGCCAGCGGACCCGCTACCATGGCAGGCCCGCTGGCGCCGCATTTGCCGTGTTCAGGGGGTTTAGGGTTTAGGGTTTAGGGTGCCAATGCCTTCTCCAGGCTTGCTGGAGGGCTGCGTAGGCACGCTCGCACTTGGCATCTACGCCGAACGAATTGCACGTGCAACACCTTCCACGCAGAATCGCTTGTCGAGCTAGAATCTAGGGGACAGAGTTTCATGAGATCGACGTTCTCTAGGTTCCCCAGCAGCCGCTGAATAACAACGTGAATAGGGGTACCCTTTCTCCTACTCTTTGGTTTCAGTGCGGGAACCCATACAGAAAAGTGCAAAGGGTACTACTGGGGAGCCGAGTCCTGCAATCCTCCAATAGGTTTCGGATCGTAGACATTGAAACGCCTACTTGTCGGGTATCATGGGGAACTAGAGGTTAACCTTTTTGGTTATATAGGGATTGTATAGGGACTATACTACCCAAAAAAGGTCAAAGGTTGCCTATACTCTACTAATTACTAGGAACGGTTTAGGTCTACCTGAATGACAAGCAACCCTGAAAAGGAATTGTGCTCAGGGTCAAGGGGGGATTGTGGCTTCGGCTTTTTGGGTTTGTAGAATTTGGAGTTCCACTCTAGATTCCTACCATGCGCTTCGGAATCCCATGTGGTAGCTGGCTGCAATTTCTTTGTGAACTCAGACTTAAATTCCTTCTCCTCCGTATCCTTGGGGGACGGAGCTTCGCAAGACTGTAGGGCCCATTGACGGTACAGTGGTAGAGCGGATGGCTCTCGGCCGTCTTCTTCATGTACTTGCGGCAAACTTCATAATTGTCAGGGCTACAGAGACACGAAGACTGAACTCATCGCGGAGGCTGCAAATCTCGAAATACACATCCCTTTCAAACTGTAGCCCAGTTTAAGGGTACTATAGAAGACGGAATGAACAATTACCAATGTCACGGGCTCCTTATTCTGATTAGTTATACGGATTATATAATGAAACTATACCTCAAAGCCTTTTAGGAACCCTCGTCTCCCCCAATGTGGCTCTGCTCCCGGCATTCTCGAACCAGGGATGGCGGGCGATGGCCTGCGACAGCAGCAAATCAGCGCCTAAACGGGATTCTGTAAAGTGTTCTTACAAGGGGTCTGTAGGATTGTAAGGGTTATGGCTGCGGTTATTGTTATGGCTATGATTATGGCTATGACGGTGAATCTGAGTATGATTATGATTAGGATTCTGAATATGATTATTGTTATGGTTATGATATGTCCATTATGCAACAAGGAACCCGAAGGAATAGGGCTGAATAGAGCCCGGACATTAGGGCACAGGGATTCCTTAAGGATTGACTTAAGGGCTTCGAAGTCTACGCATGTGATCTAGGATGCCCAGTAACCTAGGAATCAAAAGGGCTCCCTTGTTCGGTATTGGGTAACTTTATAAGGAACCTACGGTTGATGATATAAATCCTGCATTACCCATAATGAGAATATACCACAAGTCTCATACTTTAGGGTCCTTAAGGCAATGCAGGATGCATATCATCAACCGTAGGACTACAAAAAAGGGAATAAGGGTACTACTGGGCATCCTAGTGATCGGATGCACCCTGGGCCGCAAGACGACGGGAAAATGCACACGGCTGTGTTGCTGTTTGGGATCTCAGTTGAACCTACTTGTCGGGTACCACAAGGAACTAAAGGTTAACCTGTTTTGGTGTTATATAGGGACTATACTACCCAAACAAGCTTAAAGGTTACCTACTCTACTACTCGGTCAATAAGTGGCCATGATAGGAGAGCCTGCTTTACACTATGCATCCATTCGGGTGTTTCCGAAAATAGGGGACGCTAATCTAGCACCCTAAATGACAGGATTCTTGTTATAAGGACCCCCAATAAGGTACCCCTAATTTTCGGAAACTCCCATTTTGTTGCCAAAACGACCATTTATCAGTCCATCCCTCTTTTGCCTACTTCGACCCTAAACCCTAAGCCCAAACCCCGAATCTAAGACGCGTCTCATAGAGACCCCATACAGTCCCCCTGAAATGAGGGTCCTGGCAGCACCCCGTCTCGTAGTAGTAATCGAAAACGTTGTAGGGCCTGGATTCGTTCAGATAAACTCTGAACATCTACAGTGATTCCCAGAGAGTTGGAACGTGGATTTAGGGCGATCGGTGCGGGGATTTCCTATACTTTACCTTAAAGGAAATGAGGATAATGATGTTCCAACTTTCTGGCTTCTACTAGGATGCCCCGCATCCTAGGAATAAAAAGGGCTCCCTTTTTGGTATTGGGGAACTTTATAAGGAACCTAGGACTACAAAAAGGGAGTAAGGGTACTACTGGGAGTCTTAGAAATCACTGCACCGCAGGAATCCTAAATCCCAAAGGCACCCGGATGCCCTGCTGCAGCACGGTTGAGGGTTGAGGTATATTTAGTCTTGAGGGGGTTTGGGCTGCATCTTAGCAACATTACGAATCTAGCGAGATCGCTGTTGATACGTAGTGCCTTTGCGACTAGATATGTCATATCACATCCTACTCACTACTCAAACTTGAAAAACTACCCCTATGGGTCCAAGTCTTGGGCAGTAGATACTTCTCCGCTCAACTTAGAAGATAAGCGACGCATACCCAAACCTTCCACAATTCCTCAACTACAGAATATATTTTAGATCATACTAGTGGTCCTACTATAGTGGAGAAAGGTATGTTCCTTCACTCAAGGGTTTTGGAAGGTCTGGGTGCTTTCGTCGATCCCCAAAACAGAAGGAATCAGAAGCTAAAAAGGCATATACAGAAATAACCACTTCTCCCAGCTACTAAACATCCCTCTACTCATAATAACACCCTAAGGGTCCATGTACTCATATAGTATATACATTGGCCTTAAAGTACTCCCTATATAGGTACACCGGGCCCAAAGTATATACTATATGGGTACATGGACCCTTACGGACACTTTCGGGCGGAATTTGCGTTAAGGGGATCCGGAGCAAGAGCAGGCTAGGGTTTAGGGTTTAGGGTTTAGGGTTTAGCTGGAGGAGCAAGAGCAAAAGCAGGAGCAAGAGTAGGAGCAAGAGTAGGAGCAAGAGTAGGACCCGCATGAGGGAGCAATAACAAGGCCAGGAGAAAGACCAAAAGCAAGAGCGGTAGTATTAGCACCAGGAGCAAAAGCAAGAGCAAAAGCAAGAACAAGAGCAAGAACAAGAGCAGGAGTAAGAGCAAGAGCAAAGGCCAGAGCAGGAAAATGAGCAAAAGCAAGAGCAGGAGTAAGTGCAAAAGCAAGAGCACTGGCAAGAGCAAGAGCCCTCAAAAACTCACCGTAGAGATAGACATACACTCTAATGCTAAAAACACTTTCCGAGGTTTTATTGTAGACCCCCCCGCTTAATATAAGGGGCAACGATTCGCAACCACTCAAGAGCCTTTGAGAAAAAACCATGTGATGCTAAACGTTACTCAATTCTCAACAGTCTGTATCAGCCCCCTAAACCCTAAACCCTAAACCCTAACCCCTAAACCCTAAACCCTAAACCCTAACCCCTAAACCCTAAACCCTAAACCCTAAACGCTAACCCCTAAACCCTAAACCCTAAACCCTAAACCCTAAACCGTTAATAGTTAAAAGGACCACATCCTTGGGACCCTGCGGCTGCATCGCGGCCACCTTGGCCTGCAGCTTTAAGTGATCTTCGCCTCGTCAAGTGTTTAGGGGTTTAGGGCTTTGGGGGTTTAGGGTTTTAGGGCTTTAGGGGTTTAGGGTTTTAGGGTTTAGGATTTTAGGGTTCGGGGTTTAGGATTTAGAGTTTAGGGGTTAAGGTTTAAGGTTTAGAGTTTAGAGCTTCGGATGAGTCAAGGGTCACATGGTTTAGGGTACATGGTATAGGGTGTAGAGTGTATATGCTCTAGGCCTTGTTCTCCTGCGTTTCATGGTTTCAGGGTTTGGGTTTTGAGGTTTAGGTGTGTTGTCAACATTTCAAGGATACAGTAGGCATGAAGTTGTGGTTTGGAGTGGGTCGCTAAAGTGATTCGATCTGTAGAACTAGAACCCCCTCAACTCACGCCTGTCCCTCAACCTCAACTTCTTTACTCAGAGGCTGAGGGGATATAAAAAGCGATTGGGGGGTTTGTCTTGGCGAGTTTGAGTTTAGCTACAGGACACCCCCAAAGCGGCCACTTGCGTAAACCTCACACATGACCCACTACGTCCCGTGAACCTCAACCTCTGGGTGCGGATTCTAGCCGCTGGAACGGATACAGGGTCCTTCGGTGGATGATATAAACCCTACATTACCCATAATAAGGAATGTACCATAATTCCCAGAGCTTAGGGTCCTTAAGGTACTGCAGGATTTATATCATCAACGGTACTTACTAAACTATGGGATTTATGGTATATTCCTTATTATGGGTCATGCAGGATTTATGTCATCTACCGTTGCATGCTCTCTTGAAGCTCCGTCTCGGGTTCCAAGGCACCCTTGCAGCCCAGTTACCGGTATAGTTGGCCATTTTTCCTTAAGCCCTAAACAAACCCTAAATCCCGAAATCCTAAAACCCTAAAACCCTAAACCCTAAAACCCTAAACCCTAAATCCCTAAACCCTAAAAGCCCTTATACTGTTGTGGGCCGTTGTGGGTAGAGCTTTGGGTGTAGAGGGTCATCCGGAACTTCTTGTCAAAGGGGAAAAGGAGGGACCCTTAATGGGGACCCCTACCGTCTAATGGGCAATATAATGGGTATATAATAGCTATATTAAGGCTATATACCTAGGGGTCCTTATTAAGGGTCCCTCCTTTAACCCTAAACCCGCTAAACCCCCCAAACCCCTCAACCCTAAACCCTATACCCTTATAGAGTCCCTATAGATCCCTTTAAAGGGACCCTTAAAGGGTCCCTCCTGTTACCCTTGGATCTTGAGCAACTCCCAGTCCGAGCCCGGGAAGTCCAGGGTGCAAGCCTCTCTGAAGTCTCCATCACGCCTTGCCAATAAGGCACCTAACTTAGTATATATAATAATAATAATTAATAATAATAATAGTAATAGTAATAAAAATAATACTAATAATAATCATACTCATGATACTAATTAATGATAATAATAATGATCCAACTAAAACCCCTTGATCTTAACCCCCAAACCCTGAACCCTGAATTAAAGAACCCTGAACCCTAAACAAAAGAACCCTGAACCCCAAATTGAAGAACCATGAACCCTAAACTGAAGAACCCTGAACCCAAGCCCTGGGCTCTAGAGCCTAAAGCCTTCCTTCATGGCAAAGCCGAAAAACCGAAACCCCTGAAGCCACCTGCGACAGAACCGATAAGTGGCCTCCCTGGGAAAGCTTTATGCTTCGTCGTTGACATTGCCGGCATGCCATGCGGGTTCAAGGGTGTCCACGGCAATAGCAACGGTCTAGGGAACGTCTTCGCTGCGGCTTTTGGGCCTGCAGTGGCTCACCTCAGCCACTTTGGGCGAGGACCTACGGCACCTCAAAAGATGTTGAGGGCTTCGGACGAGTGGCAGGGAGCCGTGTGGAACCGACCGCACGCAGCACCTCAACCCCTTTGGGCGAGGGTACTCAGAAGAGGAGCACTTTGCCGCGATGTTGATAGCCTCTTCTGCACTTATATTTGTCGCCGCCTGTTGCCATTCATCCGTCATTGGATGCGCAATGGCGGAAGCATGCCACTGTGGCCCCTGAAACCAAGAACCTTGCGCAGCTGCCGCCGGAGCCGCGAAGGCCTTTTTCTGCCAGTCCTCAGGCAGCCTTCAAGGCTTTTCTCCAACCTCAAGTCCGAGTGCCGAGTGAACAAAACTCATGTGCTCACACTCCTTGCAAATGCGGAGTTATCCCTGATTGACATCGAAAAATGCCCCCCGAAGCTTCGCCATCATTGTCCTGGTCTACCAATTTCTCCTCAGTCGAGGCTGCTGCATCACTGGAAGTGCCGTCGTAACCCGGAAAACCGAGACTTTGAAACCCCAAACCTTGAGCCCAAGAAACCTGAACCCTAAACCTCCAAACCCTACCCCCTACTTTGTAACAATCTGTATAGGATATCCCTTATAGTAACCCTAAACCCTAAATCCTGAACCCTAAACTCTAACCTTTAATACCTTAAACTACCATAACCTACTTTATGGCAGGTTCTTACTACAAGCCCTAATATGGAATTTATAGGGGCCCTACAATAGTCGGTTTTGGTAGTTCAAGGTAACCCTAATCATTCAAACCTGAACCCCCTAAGCCCTAAACCCTAACTCCTAAATCCTAAATCCTGACCGCCCGAACCCTTACGGGAAAAGCCCAATGCCTGAGCCCGACACCTGGTCCCAGCTCCACTGTGTCCGCCGATTCCAGCTGACAGGGAAAGGGGCGCGAGAAAGTTTAGGCTTTAATGATTAGGGTTTAGAGGTTTAGGGGTTTGAATGATTAGGGTTTAGAGGTTTAGGCTTTTGGGCTTTAGGGTTTGCTGACGGCGGAGGGCGGGCAGTCTCAGAGAGGTTTAGGGATTGAGGCTTAGGGGTTTAGAGTTTGGGTTTGGGCCCGTAAAGCTTGTTTGGGGCTTTAGGGCTTCAGGGTTTGGGTCTGGGTTGCTTAAAAAGCTTCGGGCTGCTTTTGATAGCAATTTCTACTAGCCCCTTTATAAGAAAGAGAAACCGGTTTTCCTACTATTCGGTTATAATAAGGAGACCCCAAAGTAAACGGGCAAAAGGGTTCTACTCAGGACAAGTTCTGGGAATTTAGCTCGGGGTTGGCCAGGAACACTTCTGTTGGCAGGTGCAGTTCTTGGCGACCGTTGTCTTCAAGATCTCATGGTTTTAGGGTTTCGGGTTTAGGGTTTCTAAGGCGGTTTAGGATGTTTAAGGCCATCAAACAACTGGGACAATGCTACCATCAGCATATTCACAGACTCAGCTGCAAGGGACAAGTCCGGCAATATGATACATATGCAACACTGTATTATAGTGTGCCCTTACTTACCTTTGGTTAGTAGGGAATGGAAGAATGGGGTACAATTGTAACTCCTAATTATTCCTTCCGTTCTTCGATTCCCTACTAACCAAAGTTAAGGTTATGCTATGCAAGAGTGTGGTGTAGTGTATCGTTACATTCATTCCCAGACTAGTCACCTGGTTCCTTTCCGCCCTCCTTGTACGCCACATTGAGCTGCTGGCGGCGGCCTCCGGCTGCGAAGAGCCGGCAGTCGTCTGCTGCTCATACCGCAGGGGCTTCCCTTGAAAACATTTAAGTTCACATCGCTGAAGTGCTATGCCTCACGAAGTGGACCAAGCGGTAGTAGAACTGTGCGGCACTGAGGCTTAAACACCCCAGCCTCTGCATGGACACTTCTCTCCTCTTCTTTGCAAAACCGTCACAGCTGCGCAAAGTCTCCCTGCGGGATTTGGACCCCACCCAGACAGTAACTCAACCTCGTTGAAAAGCCCTACTTGCAGTCACCCTAAACCCTAAACCTCGTTTAAAAAGCCCTACTTGCACTCTCCATTCTGGCTCCTTCCTTTGTCAAGCAGTCTTTTGGTCAGGATCCTGTAGATTGCGAGGACTAATATTAATATTGTGGGATACCATAAGGTTTCCCCGCAAGGGTTCTAGGTTCTGCTCAGGGTCACAAAGCGTTCCGTCAATGTTTCCTATCAGGGTTCCTGTACGAGTTCACGGTCACAATAATACCAGAATTACCATAACCACAATGCGTGCGTGCTCTTGAAGGGTTCCTTCAAGATTTCCTGCAAGAGCTTTCCGCAAAGGTGCGTACCAGGCTTCCGTTGAAGGGTTCCGCTGCGGGTCCCTGCAAGTGTTGGTTTCAGGGTTGCTATACATAAGGATAGGGGTAACACTACGAGGGTTTGAGGTTTAGGGACGTAAGTGTCAGGTCTTGGCAGTTTTTTGCAAATCTTGTGGTCTGGGAAGACGGATAAGTCCATCGGGGCTGTAGGCGCCAGGCCACAAAGTACTTGTCGAGTATCCTGGGGAACTACCCTACTATCGAAACCTAAAACAATTGCCAAGATTATATCTTAAGTATGGTTCGTGATTATAAACATACTATAAAGGAGCCCAGAACCCTGTTCTAATTGCTGAGGCCTCTACATTACATGCCTCCTTATCCACAGTTTCACCCCGTGGCACCTTCTTGTGTGGCTGTCGCTGCTCCCGTTTCCTGCACGACATCTACAGCATTCGAGGGGTTCAAGTAGATAGGTGCGTGTGCTGTTTGACTTACAGGTTCTGAGAAGCATTAGCAACTGTCCAGCTCATACTCCAAAGCAATTTTCCCGTCGGCCTCCACGGCGTTACAAACTCTACCCGCCCTTTCAGGGCCAATTGGTCCATGTTGATGGCCCTGGGTGCTACACACGGCCAAGACTTCTCATTTCCTAAAACCTGAAGCCTAGCCCAAACTGCAAGCCACAGTCCTCATAATATAGAGGACACCACGATTTCCGTAGGGTTTGGGGGGCAACTACCAAATCAAATCATAATAACTATAGCCCAGAGGGCCGATATACACTACGATTATGGAATTAGGCCCTACAAGACCATCCCCAGTATGCTTTCGGGGGCCTAATTCCATGACTGTAGTGTATAAGGACCCTTTGGGTAGTTCAGAGACTCCACATCCTCGCCCGAAACCCTCAGTGTCAAATCCCCAACCCTAGACCACCGTCAACCCCTCCCAAGGACTCCAACATGCCTTAATTCAGGAATATACCTTAAACTGTAGTAGGATCCCTAATATGGCTAATATGGTCTAAGGAATATTCCTTAACTACGGGATATTGGAGTCTCTGGGAACCCTCTACACTGCCTTGCAACTCAAACACATTCAAAAACCTTTCCTAACCGCCATGAAGCCCGAACAAACCCCGAGTTGGCCACCGAAAAATTACCTTCGTACGGATGTTATACCTGGGTTGAAGGTTTAGGGCTTAAAGCTTCGGGCTTTGCGGGTTTAGGGGTTTAGGGGGGTTCTGGGGGTCATAGCAAGGAGCCCGAAACATGTAGGATTTGGGGTTTCGATGTACTAAGGAGGCCCCCAAACCTCACTAGCTTAAACCCTTCTCTACTCTCCTTGCAAGGCAGCCAACGACAATGGAGTTTTTGAGATCTCTATAACAGAAACCATAAACAAAACAAGCGAAGAAGTAACCGAGAGCCTTGCGATGCTAAGCCCAAAACCCTTGCACCTTGCCAAACCTTCAAACCCCAAAGCCCCAAATGTTGATACAGGGGCTTTAGAAATTACCTATACTATTTTGAAGGATCCTTATTATGATTGTAGTATAACATACCCCAAAACCATATTCTAATTATCAAGGCCCCTACATATCTAAATCCCTTATAGTACCCGTGCAGTATCCCTTAAAGGAGCTGTTTAAAGGAACCCAAGCAACACCCTGTTCTAATCATGAAGGCCCCTATATCCCTGAATCCGTTTATAGTACCCTACAGTATCCCTGAAAAGAGCCCTTTAAACGAACCCCCAAAACCCTACTCTAACTCTTAAGGCCCCTTTGTTAATTCCCTAACATGATGGAAGCCCGCCGTCCTTGGCTTGAGAGCTTCGTGCGTCATGTCCATGAAGAGCGCCGAATCGGTTTGGCAGTGGGACTGGCGCAATGCTCTTGTGGCTTTTTAGGTTTAAAGGTTTAGGGGTTAAGAGGTTTAGGGGTTTGGGGGTTTAGGGTTAGGGGTTAGGGGTTTAGGGTTTTAGGGGTTTGTGGTATCGGGTTTAGATCTTCATCACGTGTTGTTCCAGGGTCTTAGGATGTAGAGGGGTCCCAGTAATGGCCAACGCACAAATATCATTCTGTCTCGAACATGCCGCAAGGCAATGCCGCAGCTTTGCGACTTCATCCGAGCGCTCCTGAAGCAACTCAGACTTGAGCGAGCGAGGTGTCTTGCGAGTGCTGGTAGAAGACGTTGAAGCAGGCATCGGCCCTTCCACCATGCTTGCAGCAGACTCCCGGACAGCTCCAGTCACAACCGGTTGAGTCCCTTGGGTTCCTGCTGCAGCTGGTGCAGCAACACTTGCCGCAGTCCCTGGAGTCCTTCCAGCATCTGCAGTATGCATTGGACATGCTTGGTGATGTGTGTTGTGCCAGCGGACCGTGCAATTCATGCGGACATGCTTGACCCCTGGAGGAGCATTCTGATGCAAAGCGATTTCACGCATCACCCCAGCTTTCTCCCAAGCCTCCATTGCAGTGAACATTGGGTTCTGCATCAAGCTGTCCCACTCGCTGCGCGGCGGCACGCCATGTTGGAACTCTGCCTGAAAGTCTCCTGCCATTATGAGCACGTCGCCGCCTTCTTGGAACAACATCTTTGTTTGCTCGGCCTTCTTCTTTTTGCTGCCCAAAGTCAGCACACCTCCATGGCCAAAGGAAAGCGACGTGATCGGATCATGAATGTTTAGGGATTTAGATCTACGGGCTCTTTTAGTTCGCACGAACCAGAGGGTCCATAAGACTGCTACTATGGAATTAGGTCGCCGAAATCACAATAGGGGACCTAATTCCATAATAGTCATGTATATGGACCACCCTAAGAAAGTCAAGGATATGGGGTTTACGTTCAGGGTTTTTGGATGCTGAGGGCGTCACTGAGCATTCGAGCACACAAACCTAAGTTCATACGCCAAAAAAAATAATAATTCAATTTCGATAGGGGAAAATATTTACCTTTCAAAATAAGCGGCTATGGATCATTGGGCGGGGCGGGGCTGGGGGGGGGGGGGGGGGGCGTAAGCAATGGTTTCTATCCCAAAGGGTGTAAAGTCTACTCATTCAGCTACCAAGAAACCCCTAACACCAAACCCTCAACCCTCATCCCTAAACCCTAAACCCCTAAACCAACCCTTAAACCCCAAACCACTAAACCCCAAACCCTCGACCCTAACCCCTAAACCCTAAACCCCTAAACCCTTAAACCCCTAAACCACTAAACCCCAAACCCTCAACCCTAACCCCTAAACCCTAAACCCCTAAACCCTAAAACCCCTAAACCACTAAACCCCAAACCCTCAACCACTAAACCCCAAACCCTAAACCCCTAAACCCTTAAACCCCTAAGCCACTAAACCCCAAACCCTAAACCACTAAACCCCAAACCCTAAAACCCTAAAACCCTTAAACCCCTAAGCCACTAAACCCCAAACCCTAAACCACTAAACCCCAAACCCTAAAACCCTAAACCCTAAAACCCATACGCGCGCATGGAACGATCCACCAGCAGAGCCTCCTTCACCGGGGGGGGATCTGTCCTGAGCCCAAAGCACAAAGTCCGAGTAGATCGGTTTAGGGTTTAGGATTTTGGGGTTTTGGGTTTAGAGTTTGGGGTTCAGGGTTTTGGGGTTTAGGGTTTAGAGTTTAGGGTTTTGGGGTTTAGGGTTTAAGAGTTTAGGGTTCAGGATTTCGAAACGAATTCCAGGAATTCTAGAGTCTTTTTGGGCTTCATAGTAGACCTAGACCTACTTGTCCAGTATCCTGGGGAACTAAGGGTTAACCTTTGGGAGTGTAGTGAGGTTATACAGGGATTATGGTACCCCGAAAAGGTTAACGATTACCGACTCGAACCCCCAACCCTAAACCCTAAACTCTACTGCTAGGTATACAGTGAGCCCCAGAAAGTTGGAACATAGATTTAGTAAAGCCAGAAAGTTGAAACATGGCTTTAGCAGGATGAGTGCTAGGATCCGTTATACTTTACCTTAAGGGCATGAGTGCATGAGGCTAATGATGTTCCAACTTCCTGGCTTTTACAGTAATGAAATGATACTTTGATGACGGCTCCAGGATGGCATCCGGTAGAAGCCCAAAAGTTGGAAACCCCATAGCCGCAATCCTTAAGGTATAGAAAGTCCTATTTATTTGGCCTTAATCCGGTTTCCAAGTTAATGGGGTTTACTGTGCAGCCGTATTGGATTTCGTAGTGGAGTCTCACAAGGCTTCGATAGAGAATTTCGACGGGGCTGAGGGCTTCTTTTGCACTGTGAATGCAAGCAGCTTCAGGCCCCCAATGTTGTTTACACTACAAGTCTGTAAGATCACCATAAGGAACACTAATAAGTGTCCGAACATGCATTCTTCTGAACGAGGCTTATACGGTGTGGCCTGTGGCCCAAACGTCTCAAAATGTTTGTCGTCGCAGTTTCGGATTTATGGCATGTTTCGCTTGTGGCAGCGTATGTTGAGTGCATAAGGGCTCTATGCGCCCGGAGGCTTTAGGGTCTGGGATTCCGGGGTTAGGGTCAAGGGATTATTAGGCTTTCAGGCTACGCAGACCAGAACATGACAAATCAACAAAAACGTTTCCTGAGTAAACTTGACGTCAGCGTGGAGTGGGGCCGCACCAAGCGGGCGTGGTGCAATATCAATATATGAAGGGAGCCTAACACAACTACCATTACTCCTCGCGGCCACCTCCCCAAATGCTATCCTTCAGTGTCCAGGTATCCATATATCACATACTTTGGCCTCGAAGTACCTATAGCATAGGAACTACTTTAAGTCCAGTGCATATACTACCTATATAAGTACATGGACCCTTCGGGTACTCAGCCTGGGTGTTTAGCAGTTCAGCTGACATTAGTTAGTGATCCCCGTCATGGTTGCCCAAATCCCCGCTTCAACACCAGTGGCTAAGCCACTCTCAAACTCCTGCGACTACCTGAGCCGAAAACCGTGCCTTTTTCGGGTTCCTTATCTTGCTTTCTGTATTTGTGTTTTAAATCTGGTCCATAGGTAGGGTTGAAGTGTAAAGAAGGGTTTGTCATATTTGAAGAAACGGTCCAAGTACTCAGACAGTAGGATTCTAAGCTCAACGACTATACTCCGAATGCTTCCGATACCTAAAACCTACTTGGAGGGTCGGGGGACGTACTTAGTAGCTATTTTGTAGACTCATGAGCGTCGTAACCATAATTAGGATTAGGGTCTTATAAAAGTCTACTTAATACCTACTTATTAAGTCCCCCGACCCTCCAAGTACAGTACCTAACAGACATAGAGAAACCTAGAACCGTACTGTTTGAGTACTTGCCGATGCTGAAAAGCCAGGTGGGTAGTTGTCAAAATTAGGGTCCCTTTTTGGGTACCTTGAATAGTAGGTACTGTATTATATTAAGGACCTACAAAGGGGCCCTAATTTTGACAACCACGCATGTGACTGAGGCTCCGGCTGTGAAAAGAAATCTCGAAATCGCGGCTGCTCCGCCTGCGCTACAAAGCCGGGGCTCTAGGGCTTAACATATGGTTTAGGAGTTCAGGGTTTAGGGTTTACATAGGGTTTAGGGTTCAGGGGTGTTTGGTATAAGTTACCATAACAAAACAAAGGGATATGTACAGGTTCCTCCAAGGGATCTATAAGGTTTATTTTACGGGTTACGGGTTGACATGCGGTGTAGGGTTCAGGGGGATTTACTAAGTAGCTTTTCTATAGACTTATAAGTACCCTAACTCTAATTGGGATCCCTCTTAGGGTCTGAGGGTACTTCTAAGCCTACTTATGATCTGCTTACTAAGTTGCCCGACCCTGCAAGTAGGGTTGAGGGGGATTTCATATTCAAGTTAACAGAATAAAGAAGCCAGATTATTAACTATAGAATCCTAATTATTATGGTAACTTAATTGAAACAAATCCCTTAACAAGAACCGAGAATGTAAGGACCTCAAGAATGAACAGGGCTTTAGGGCCTAATATGGGGCCTCAAGAGTGAACAGGGATTTGAGGGCGTAGCATGACTATGCAGGGACGATTCGGGGATGTAACGTGTTGTTTTCAAGCCGCCTTAAACCCTTAACCCTGAGCATCCTTTACACCCTTAACTCCCAAATTCGATTACATTTTGTGCCCGAAACCTTAAAGCCTGAGGCTTGAATTGGTCCATACACCTCCGAACCCCAGCCTAACAAGTCCCTCAACTGACCCCTACATTAAGGTTCCAGTATTACAAACTTGAAGGATCCCTCCCATACCCTCGACCCTACCTGTGACCCCAAACAATACAAAATAGTACGGTTATGACCCCTTAGTTACAGGATGGAACCCTAAAGCGCTAGGATTTTGGATTCCCAGGACTTAAAACCCCTAAACCCTGAACCCTAAGCCCCTAAACCCCAAGCCCCTAAACCCCAAACTCTGAACCCTAAACCCCATAAGCCTAAAACCCCTAAACCCCCTAAACCCTAAACCATGAACCCTAAACCCCATAAGCCCTAAACCCTAAACCCCCTAAACCCCAAGCCCTGAACCCTAAACCAAAAATTTGGAAGCCTTATAGTACCCTTACAGTAATTCCTTTAAAGGAACCCCAAAATAAACCCTAAATTGCACAACCCTAGCCAACATCGACACACTGCTTGGAGGGTCGGGGGATTTAGGAACTAGTTATTTTATAGACTTATATGTGCCATAACCCCAATCAGGATCCCTTTTAGGGTACTTATAAGTCTACTTCTTAACTGCTTACGAAGTCCCATACCCTCCATTATAGAACCCCTATAGATCCTTCTAAAGATCCCTTTAAGGAGCCCTACTTACTAAGTCCCCCGACCCTCCAAGTGAGACCCGGAGATGGCCTGGACTGGGTAGCTTGAAGGCAGCACCAGCTCCGCAATGCCTCGGGGCTTTAAAGAAAAGATACGGTATCGTTTAGGGTTTAGGGTTTAAAGCTTAGGGTTTAGGGCTTAGGGTTTAGGATTTAGGGATGAGTTGCTTTTAGATTATTGTCGAGTTTCTTCGTCTTCTCATATGGAGTGTTTCATACGGCTGTTGGAGGGCTTTGTAGAGCTTGTCATAGAGGGGTTGAAAGTTCTAGCCCTAAACCCTAGAAACCCTAAACCATGAACACTGTCTCTAGGCTTGTGTTCAGTCCAAGTTTTGGGGAGGGGACGCGGTTTAGGGTTTAGGTTTAGGGTTTAGGGTTTCGGTGTTTAGGGTTAAGGGTTCATTTCGCACTTCAGTGCTGGGTGACTCCTGCTGGCTGAACCATTCAACCTGCTCTAAATCCATTCTCACTTGGAGGGTCAGGGGACGTAGTAACTAGTTATCTTAGAGACTCATAAGTACCATAACCCCAATTAGTAGGATCCCTTTAAGGGGACCTATAACTCTACTTATTCCCTAATTACTGAGTCCCCCCGACCCACCCAAGCATCAGAGGCGACCCTCTGTGCACGTCCAAAGGGAGGTGAATGTTCACTAGTCTCCTTCGGCTTTATGGTCATAAACTTCATGTTCAATTACCGTAAGGGTCCAAGTGATCAGATACTCTCCCAAATATTAACCCATGTAACCACTACGTATCCAAAACCCAAGTACTTATTGTATGGGTTCCTCTGGACAAACCCTACACCCTAACTATCCCTATCCTAGACCCAACTACCTTATTACCGGGGCCTCTGGACCCTTTTAGGGTTATGTAGGTACAGGGAGTTTCCGATAGAAAGGGTACCCTAGTATAGTACCTACTTGGAGGGTCGGGGGACTCAGTAACTAGTTATTTTCGAGACTTATAAGTACCATAACCCCATTTAGGATCCCTTTTAGGGTACTTATAACTCTGCTTATTAGCTACTTACTAAGTCCCCCGACCCTCCAAGTAGTGCAGGTTCCGGATCTTGACCTCCTTTTTGATGCAAAGGGCACCGCCGACGCACTGCAAGACACTCTTGTCTTCATGATTAGGGTTGAGGGTTTGGGGATTATAGGGTTTAGGGATTAAAGGGTTTAGGGATTATTGGGTTTAGGGCTTGGGGATTATGGGGTTTACGGTTCAAGGTTAAGGATGTGCCAGCGACTCGCAGCGATATCCGGCTACTCGGCCGCTGTCGCCCAGGTCTATGCGCGGGACGTCGGCTTGACCCTCACCGCGTCGTCACCGCACATCTCCCTGGCCCCGAAAAAACTTGTACTATAGGGGCCTTAATAATTACCGAATTCGCAATACTAGTTTGGGGTTCCTTCTTCTAACTATAGTATAATGGGCCCCAAAACCCTACTCCAATGAATTACTCAGGCCCCTATTGTAGCTCCCGAGCCTAAGGCGTGGGAGCGATGCTGGGTTAGTCTCGGGCACAGGTCTTCCTTGTGCCAGAGCAGGCCAAACCTGGCGACAACCATACCCTACTTGGAGGGTCGGAGGACTTAATAAGTAGGTAGTAAGTAGACTTATATGTACCCTAAAAGGGAGCCTAATTGGGGTTATGGTACTTATAAGTCTCTAGAAGAACTAGTTACTACGTCCTCCGACCCTCCAAGTAAGTGTCCATGTACCCAAATAGTATATACTTTGGGCCCAATGTACTTATATAGGGAACACTAGGCCAAAGTATATACTATTTGGGTACATGGACCCTTAGGGATACAGCTTAGGTTATATCTCTCTTCTTCAACAACCGGGCCAAAAAAACGCCAAACTTTCTAAGATAGAGAAAATATATAAGGCCAACAAGATTGAAGTTCCTCCATTCACTATCTAAGATATTTAGGGTTTAGGGTTTAGGGTTTAGGGTTTAGGGTTTAGGGCCCTACGGCGTACCTGCGGAATAGTCTTACGAATGATTTCTACCCCTTTACCCATCCTGAATCCTAAACCCTCAACGCTAACCCCAAACCCTGAACTCTAAACCCTGCGCTGTAAACCCTGGGCCCTATAACCTAGACCCTACACCCCAGACCCCTATACTCACTAGGATGCCCAGTAACCTAGGAATAAAAAGGGCTCCCTTTTTGGTATTGGGTAGCTTTCTAGGGAAACCTAGGACTACAAAAAGGGAATAAGGGTACCACTGGGCATCCGAGTTCAGGCAGACACTCCTCAATAACCGAAAGCACCGGCCGAATCGGGTCAACCCAAGCTCCCTGCTCGCGCTTCGTTTGGCCTGGAATTTCAAGCTTAGGGTATGCCAGGACCCCTTAAGGGCCCTTTAATGGAGCCTTAATGGCCCCCATCTAGAACCCTTAAAAGCCTTAGCCTTACTAAACCCGGTAGCTTAAGCTGTAGTATTTAACCTTCATATTCTCTCGTATCTCAAAGACCGAACTACTTACTAAATTATATAAACCCAAATGTCGAAAACGCGCCATCAACCCCACCTACAGCTCCATTGTAGCTCATGTTTTTTTTTAAAAATTACATGGTTAGGATCCTATAATATAGACTTGGTTAAACCAAAAAAGAACTACAATGGAGACTCTAGATAAGCCCTCAACTTTCACACGTCCTGCCAACCTGTACCCAAGCCAAGCGGCACCGCCGTTCTTGTGGTAATGACCATAAAACCAATTCACACAATGGCTCAAAGCAGCAGCCGCTGTCGTTCTCGCATTGAAAGTTGTTGAAGGGTTCGGCCAATATGCTGCAAACGAGTTCGTCAGCTACACCAACCAAACCATTCCGCCTGCTGGCTGACGATCTGGCCCAACAGTTGCATCAGGCGCATCGGCTGCAGGATCTCCTGCGAAGTCCCTTCCTGTCCTCAGGAGCTAGCCGCTTCATAATCAATTCCGAACAATACCGATTTTCTAGCTTGTCAGCCATGTCCACGAAGGGCGCTTTGTCGGAAGCATCCATCTTGCCTAGCGCTTCGCGGACAATGGCCTCACGTTCACTGTCGTCTTCGACATCTTTACTCAGAACAGCCGTATTTGGGGTATATTAGAGGGTAGTTGTGGGGGCTAGGTGGGGTCAAAGGTTTAGGGTTTCGGGTGAAGGCTTTACAAGTCTTATAGGGTGTGCAGTTTACGAGTATCTCGGCCGATAAATCACTAACTGATAAGAATCATTAAATCAGCGGTGTTGGATTGAACATAGAAGCGTGCCGACCCACCCAACGAATCCCATGACATGAAAAGTAATTCAACAAACTCTGCTGTTCTCGTCAACGGTTCGTGTATGGCAACACCCCCAAGTTCGATCCACCACACTAGCGTTTCAACAGTTGTCGGGCAACTCTTGGTTGCTGAGTTCATAAGCCCCAAAAAGTGTACACTTTCAGTTTTATAGCGGGTAGTATTATCCCAAAAAGTGTAAAGTGTATCCACTCAGCTACTAAGGACTCTTTTTAAACAAGCTTAGCTTGCACTTAACAAGTTTCCGGTTAAGCCATGCACCCTAAGCCCTCAACCCTGAAGTGGAGACCCTCCTTGGAACTCAGCAACCCCCGACTTGGGACCCCTTTTTCTGTGATATGGGAGTTTCCGAAGATAAGGGGTACCTATTTTGGGATGCTTATTACAAGGATCCTACTATTTTAGGGTACTGTATTAGAGTCCCCTGTTTTCGGAAACTCCCATATCTCAGAAGGAACAGTGAATGGTCCTTACCTGCGCGAGCTTGGAGTTGCCAGGGAACTGCCATGTGAACCCCGTAACTAAAGCCATCGACACGAAACCCCTCAAACATGCACTCCCAAATCCTAGAACACTGAAAGCCTTTCACACAATCCTTACCTGGAGGGTCGGGGGACTTAGTAACCAGTTATTTTGGAGACTTATAAGTACCACAGCCCCAATTAGGATCCCTGTTAGGGTACTTATAACTCTACTTAACTTACAAACCACTTACTAAGTCCCCCGACCCTCCAAGTACACCCCTCAACCCTCAAATTGAAAGCCTGGAGACGAAACAATCAAACCCTCATAGAGCCCTTCGAAAATCGGGTAAGGACCTTTAGTAGACCACTAAATGGGAGTTTCCGAAAAGTACGGGCACCATATTTGGGGGTCCTAAAAATACGGATCCTACTGTTTAGGGTGCTACATTAGGCTCCCCTATTTTCGGAAACCCCCAAAGCGCGACTACCCTAAACCCCAAACCCCTAAACCCCTAACCCCTAACCCCTAAACCCCCAAATCCCTAAACCCTAAACCCTAGACCAAATCGCGAACTCCAAAACCCTCCGGAGGCCTGCGGCGATTTGTTGCTCTTGGGCCCCAGAAGTGCGCGGCGTACCAGTTCATCTTGCTGCACCTGCTGCTTAAAGGGATCCTTAAAGGGCTCCTTATAGGGATCCTTAAAGGGATCCTTAGAGGGATCTTTTAGGCTTCCATAATGGAGGCATCTCGCTGCACCTGCTGACCCAGAGACTCCAAAACCCCTCAAATAAAGGAATATAAACCTTACATCAGAATAGGAACACGAATATGATCGGTTTAGGGTTTAGGGTTTAGGGTTTAGGGTTTGATGTAAGGTAAGTTCCTTAATTAAAGGATTTTTGGAGTTTCTGTGGAGTTCCGGTTTCAGGACCACCCTACTTGGAGGGTCGGGGGGACTTGGTAAGTAGGTAGTATGTAGACATAAAAGTACAGGTACCCTAAAAGGGATCCTAGTAAGAGTTATGGAACTTAGAAGTCTGTAAGTAAAAGAACCACTTACTAAATCTCCCGACCCTCCAAGTACCCTAGAAAGGAGCGCATTTACCCGAAAACCCTGTATAGCCAATTACTATATTATGAACATACCCTATAAGCCCTGATATATCCCAAACCCGAGGAATATCTGGAATACGCAAGAAATCCAAGGGCTCGCATTTCCGGCATAAGGTTTAGTTAGGGTCTGAAGTCTCTAGGCTTCCAGGCCGGAGATGTAATTGCTTCCCAAAGCTGGCTTCCGACCGCCTGCATTGAGGGTTGGGTTGGGGTTTATGATTGCTCAGGGTTTCGGGCAGCGGGTTGGCTTGACCCCAACCCGCAAGCCCCTTGCAACTGAGACCGTAATCCCCAACCCTAAACCCTAATCCCTAAACCCTAGGACCCGGACCCTAAAAACACCCTAAACCCTACCTGGCTGACTTCTGAACCCCTCCTAACAAGTAAACTTTTAGCTCCCTTATTATGGTTCATTTCGAAACCCACGAAGTTAAAGTCCTAAGAGCCAACCAGAAGAACGCCAAGCCTATACCTACAAACCTAAAGCCTAAGAACCCCGGCCTTCACAAAGTCGAGGTGCAACACTTGGTGGATTCGGGAGATCTCCCCAACGACCTTGTACATGCAACGTGGCGGAGTAGTAAGATAGGCAATGACTGGGTTGTAGTCTTGGGACTCTGGACAGTATTTATTGTATGAACCAGGTACCTCTATAGGAACCGTAAAGGGGAATTAGAAAGTTTCCCTAATTGCCACCTAGATGAGTAGACTTATAAGTAGCCTAACGAGGATGTCTGACTGGGGTTACGATACGTAATTATGACTGACGCTCTTGCACAACTACTGACTGTGCCTTGACCCTGCAAGTAAATGCCGTCAACGTCTTATCAAACAGCTTTGAGAACCTATAGAACCCTGCAAGACCCCCTATACTTACGGAACCCCAAACCTTGAAGCCTAATTCAACCTAAACATAAACCCTGAACGAGAGCCTGAAGCCTAAGCCAGACCCTCGACCCTTAATCTCAGAAACCCTGAAGAAACTTCTTAAAGCTAAACCCTAAACTAGACCGTGACCCCAATGCCAGACCTTAAACCCTGTACTAGACCCTGAACCCTAAAACCTAAATCCTAACCGCTGAACCCTAACCCCTAAACTACCCTAAACCCTAACCCCTACATCCTAACCTCTGAACCCGAACACCTAAACTATAAACTCTAAACCCGTAGCCTCAGGCTGGGGCAACCTTGAGCTCTGCTTCATGCTGCCTCTTCCAGCCACCCAAGTCCTTTTCGACGACTACTAGGAGGATGGACGGTCTTAGTAAGTACCCTAAAGGACAGTAGGGTTTCGGGTTTGGGGGTTTAGGGGTTTACGGGCTTAGGGTTTAGGGGCCTTGCTGAGGCTACTTAGTAGGTCGGTAGTAAGAAGACTTACAAGGACCTCACAGGAGATCCTAATTGGAGTTATGGTGCTTATAACTTGGCTTACTTCTGAACCACTCCTAAAAGTTAAACTTGTAGCCTCCTTGTTATGGTTCATATACAAGCCTAAAAAGTTAAAGTCCTAAGAGCCAGCCAGGAGAACGCCAAGACCTTATGGACCCTAATCTATGGAAATTATGGTACATATTCCTTATCATGGGTAATGCAGGATTTGTATCATCAACCGTAGTAGTACGTTTGGGGTTTAAGGTTTAAGGTTTTGGGCTTAGGGTCGGGCCCTATAAAAATTTCCTACTTTCTGTCGTGATCTCCTTGTAAATGGTTATCGTAGGTAGGTTCATGTAGGTTTTAGGGTCCAGGTAGTACTTTTGCGAGGCTTGAGGGTTTCTTTTTTGCACAACCCTTTTCCGTCTCGCATGATTCAGAAAGTGAGGGTTTAGGGTGCAGGCTTAAACTCTGAACGCCTTGGGGTTTGGGGCTGTGGACTTTCATGGGAGTTCGTGCTTGGGGTTGGGGCCATATCATTCGACCCGTGTTATGCTACCCTGTACATGTATATGGACGGTGACTATAACGGGATACTGTGCGCTCACATTCAGACCCAAATATGCAGGCCTGAATATTTACCAGTAGCATTTTTGAGGTTCTTTGCTACAATATAAGCATAATGCAGTACACCTCCGGACCCTGGTCAAACTCTTAGTTATGGCCACTAGATCGTAGAATCCTTACAACAACCCTTTCAAGAAATCCCAGTCTGATTCTTAACGCTTATAGCAAGGAACTTCTAGATTCCCGAAGACTCGTCAGCATGTGCCAGGCTCTCTTCGCCGTTGAGGTGCGGCAAAGGAGAAAGAAGCAAGCAACAAGCCGATGGCTTGTGTGCGGCCCCGCCTCACTAATAGTGGGCATAAACAGAAGCACAAGATGAAGCACCAGGGAAATGCTGAAATGTTGACTCGTTTGTGATCATGCTCGCATGAATGGAAAACGCAAGACTGAGACAACAAGTAAACTGCCACCCCATGAGTTGCAAACACAGTCACACCCCTGTTGTTTTCTCGGATTCGATCTTGAGCAAACATCAGGAGCTGCAACGCCTCTGCGCGACTAGGGGGGGCGGGGCGGGGGGGGCTGGGGGTGCTGGGGGGGTCTGAGGGGGCTGGGCTGGAAAGCTGAACGGACGGGGGGGTGGGGGGCGGGCTGAGGCCGGGCCGGGGTCTGGCCTCTTCGACCAAGTTTAGTACTGAGAGGCGTACCCGGGCGCGACATTTCGATCACAGAAACCTCTTTTCTGTTGTGCTTTTCTTGTGCTCGAAACGATCCGATTGTGTTTATTTTTTGTGCTTTTCTTGTGCTCCAAAAACCAAACGTGTTTGTATGTTTGTGCTTTTTTTTTTGTGCTTTTCTTGTGCTCGAAACGCTCCGGCTGTTGTGCTTTTCTTGTGCTCGAAACGCTCCGAGTGTGCTTTTTTTTGTGCTTTTCTTGTGCTCCAACAACCAAACGTGTTTGTATGTTTGTGCTTTTTTTTTGTGCTTTTCTTGTGCTCGAAACGCTCCGGCTGTTGTGCTTTTCTTGTGCTCGAAACGCTCCGATTGTGCTTTTTCTTTTGTGCTTTTCTTGTGCTCCAAAAACCAAACGTGTTTGTATGTTTGTGCTTTTTTTTTTGTGCTTTTCTTGTGCTCGAAACGCTCCGGCTGTTGTGCTTTTCTTGTGCTCGAAACGATCCGATTGTGCTTTTTTTTTTGTGCTTTTCTTGTGCTCCAAAAACCAAACGTGTTTGTATGTTTGTGCTTTTTTTTTGTGCTTTTCTTGTGCTCGAAACGCTCCGGCTGTTGTGCTTTTCTTGTGCTCTGTCTGTACTCTTTCTGCAATCTAGGCAGGCCTCCGGGCTCGTTTCCGCAAACGTGTTTGCATGTTTGTGCTTTTTTTTTGTGCTTTTCTTGTGCTCGAAACGCTCCGATTGTGTTTTTTTTTTGTGCTTTTCTTGTGCTCCAAAAACCAAACGTGTTTGTATGTTTGTGCTTTTTTTTTGTGCTTTTCTTGTGCTCGAAACGCTCCGGCTGTTGTGCTTTTCTTGTGCTCTGTCTGTACTCTTTCTGCAATCTAGGCAGGCCTCCGGGCTCGTTTCCGCAAACGTGTTTGCATGTTTGTGCTTTTTGTTTTGTGCTTTTCTTGTGCTCGAAACGCTCCGATTGTGTTTTTTTTTTGTGCTTTTCTTGTGATCCGAAAACCAAACGTGTTTGTATGTTTGTGCTTTTTTTTGTGCTTTTCTTGTGCTCGAAACGCTCCGGCTGTTGTGCTTTTCTTGTGCTCGAAACGATCCGATTGTGCTTTTTTTTGTGCTTTTCTTGTGCTCCAAAAACCAAACGTGTTTGTATGTTTGTGCTTTTTTTTGTGCTCCATGATTTCAAAACACATTGGCGCGCGGCAGTTCTGGTGCAAAATTGTCTCTGTCTGTTGTGCTTTTCTTGTGCTCGACGCGGTCCGATTGTGCTTTTTTTTGTGCTTTTCTGGTGCTAGTTTTGCTCTGTCTCTCTGGCGGCCGGGCCAGTCCAGTCCCCGCGTCCAGGCCGTCTGAAAGAAGGTCTCCGGGCCCAGGTTGCGATGGTAACGAAACCGTGGTTCCAAACCTCTTCGCTGGTAAGTTGCAGATAGCTCCTCCCAACCTCTTCGCCGGTCCGACCCCATCTCACAGCCCTAATCGCCAAACTATGCCAAACATATTTGGATTCAAAACACTGTCTGGCCCTGGAAAACCGAATGAGATCAGATTTCCTTGTGCTACTTTTGGCCTGTCTGTTTGATAATAAACCTATTGTTGAACTATTAGTGGGCCGGGGCCCCATCTAACCGATGGCATTCTTGGTTCAGGGAGTTTGACTTTGCCAAAAGCCATAAACAAGGATTGCACCCTCAGCGACTGGTTTGAAGAACCGCGTTGGATTCTGAACCTATGCCTATCAAAGCCGTGAAACGCTTGACAGCCCAGCTAGGTACCTGAGGGGTTCAAGTGTCCCTGATGTCAAGATGCTAGTTCCTTCAAGCTAGCAAGAACCATAGAATCAGTATTCCTTGAACCCTTTCCGCTAGAGAAACCTAGCCAAAAGCCTACACCCCAACCCTTGAACCCTAATTACCCTAAACCGTGATCTGTCGATCCTCGTGAATGCTGGCCACCTCATCGTTCACAGCCTGGGCCCACGATTCCGGGGGACTTAGCAAGTTGGCAATAAGTAGACGTATAAGAAATCTCCTACAGGGGACCCTAATTGGGGCTTATAATGATACTTGCAAGTCTAAGAATAACTACTTGCTAAGTCCCCCGACCTTCCAAGTAAGCTCAAGCCGAAGCCGTGCGTTAAAGAAGGCTTACAGGACTGTTGCACTTGTGGATGGCTTCAAACGGGTTTTACAGAAAAAGGGTTTAGGATACCTATAGGCTTAAGGACAGACCCGACGAGCCGTCTGCAGCAGGGTTTAGGATGTGGTTTTGAAGGTTTCAGGGCGGGGGGGGACCTCAAAAGGCTCAAAAGGTGCGATGAAATTATGTAATATAGGGGCCTTAATGATTCGAAGAGTTTTGGGGGCTCATTATACTACAATTATACCATGGAAACCCCCCCCAAAATAGCATAGGTAATTATTAAGGCCCCTGTACTAGGAGTAACCCTGATACCTTTACGACCCTCAAAACTAGGACCCCAGGACTCCTCAGACCCCAAAGCGACCCAACAAATCTCCTGGGAGGTTCCGGACCCTCGTATACGTACCAGGCTCGGGCTTGCTATCATAGAGCCGGCGAACCCTCGCTTGGACAGTCGGGGGACTTAGTAAGTAGGTAATAAGTAGAGTTATAGGTACCCTAAAAGGAATCCTAATAGGGTTATGGCCCGTCGATTTAAAATCCACCAAAAATTGACCGTGGAGGAAGCTCCTGTACCCCAAACCCGTCCTATGCCAACCCTGCACCGCTAAACCTTAAACCCTGTTTACTTATGTAGGGGCTGAGTACTCTGGCCCAAAAAAGCCTGTTAACCTTTTCAATTTCTGGCAGGATTCTATGAACCCCAAACGGTTAAAGGTTATATACCTACTCAGCTACTAAGTTTAGGGTTTAAGATCTAGTCTAAATCCCTAAACCCTGAAACCGTAAACCCTAAACCCTAAAACCCTAAACCCTAACACCCTAAACCCTAAAATCCTAAACTCAAACCCTAAACCCCTAAATCCTTAACGCACCCTGAGCCGAGGAGGATGCCAGCTCGCGGATCACACCGGCCTTAGGATTCGAGTTTAGGGTTTAGGGCTTATGGGTTTAGGGTTTAGGGTTTAAGGTTTAGGGTGTAGGGTCTAGGGTTTAGGGTTAAGGGTTTAAGGTTTAGGGTTCTACTTAAAAGGTCATGGGACTTAGTAACAAGGGTTATAATTAGGGTAACTACACTTATACTTACTCATAACCCCCCAATTAGGGTACTTATAACTCTAATTACTTACGTACTAAGTCCCATGATCCTCCAAGTAGAGGGAATTTGTATCGTCAAAGGGCCTTGCAGGGCGTTACACGGTGTAATGGGCGGTAGTGTTTTCTGGGGATAAGAGTTATTACAGGGTTTAATGCTTTAGGATTCAGCGGGCTAGGGTTGAGGGCTTCCCCTGATGTCTCCACGTGTGATTGGAGTCTTAGTTGAGATGCTGGCAGCAAGTCGTCTTCCGGATTGCCATCCGCGAGGACGATCACGGTGAGGTTCGGGTGCTTCCGGCAGAGCTCCGGACCATCTAGCTGGTTGCCGGTGTTGCGCGCAACGGCATTGATGACCGCGTCCTCGTCAAGGCCTCCAGCATGGACGCCATAGAAACTGTGGAACTCACACCTGTCCGGTCCGACACAATTTCTTTGTCAACATCAGTCGACGATCTCGAACTCGCCTGCGCAAGAGCCTCGGAAGGATGGCTGGCGTCTTCCTGAAGAACCCTACTTGGAGGGTCGGGGGACATAGTAACTAGCTATCTTATTATAGACAAAAAAGGCACAGAACCGCAGTTAGCATCCCTTTCAGGGTACATATATGTCTACATAGTACCTACTTACGAAGTCCCCCGGCATCTCCAAGACAGGCAGATACTAGGAGGGGACTTCGCTTCAGAACAGCTGGTTTCGCCTGAGCCGGCAGCCCCCTGGGGAGTCGAGGGAGTAGCGGTTTCGGTTACCCAAGCAGCCTTGAGCGTCCCAATAAACCCAACCACTAGGTGCCTTACGGGTCCCAACCCCAACTTTTCAACTTTTGGGCTCTTATGAGGTCGCCTCATTCTGAAAGTTTGAACTTTTGATCCTTGGGGCTTTTGGGGAGGTACCGGAGCGTGGACTTGGGATAGTAGTCTTTTGCAGCTTAGTATCTGGAAGAGCGTATGATTTGGTGACTAAGGCGCTGGGGTTGCAGACTGCCATGCAAAGTATGGTTCATAAATCAATCTTGGTGAAATACTGTTGATGATAAAAATCCTGCACTACCTTAAGGACCCTAAAGTATGGGAATTATGGTATATTCGCTACTATGGGTAATGCAGGATTTATATCATCAACCGTATTCAGGGCTCCATATTAAAACTCTCCAACCGAAGCTGCTGCCAAGTGATCTTCAATCCTAAACCCTATCGGCCCTAAACCACCCGCTACTTGAGCGCCATACAGCTGAGACAGACTGGGTTCTGGTGGGGGGGTTTAACTTTAGATACCACAAAAAAGATCCATAGTAAATAACTTGGCTTCTTTTTATAAATGATATGGTAAATTAAACCCTAAACCCTAAGCCCCTAAACCCCTAAGCCCCTAAACCCTAAACGCTAAACCCTTATATTAACTCATTCAACAAAGAACCCAGCAGACAGAGGCCGGAGCGTGGCTCTGGAGACCGCGGAGGAGCTCGGCGAAACTCGCCGAATCCTTCCGGCACTCTGGGTTTAGCGTTTAGGGTTTAGGGTTCCGAAAAACACATGGACGCCAAGCCTTAGTAGGTAATACGCAGACCTATAACTGCCCTAGAAGGGATCCTAATTGGAGTTATGATACTTGTAAGTCTAAGTACCATACGAGACCTACTTACCTTACTCCCCCAACATACCACCGAAATACAGGATCAAACTTCCCGATTCCTACTCTCTATAAGAACCCGCATAGGGGCCTCAATAATTAGAATAGGGCTTTGGGGCCCCTTTAAAGGGCTCTGTTGAGGGATACTATAGGGGTACTATAAGGGATTTTAGGTTACTTCATTCCGGCCCTGGCAAGAAAACACCAACACTCCAAGTCCGGAAGCCTGAAGCCCCAAACCCTGAGCCTTAAATCCTAAACCTCCACCTCCAAGCCCCGAAGCCCTAAGCCTAAGGGTTCATGTACTCATATAGTATACACTACCCCTATGTAGGTACATGGGGCCCAATGTATACCCTTAGGGTAAGAAAGGGGCCTATAAACAGAATAGGGTTTCGGGGCCGATCAAACTATAAATATATTAAGGAGCCGCCACAATAGTATAGGTAATTGTTTAGGCCCTATAGTAAACCCTAAAATCCAAAGCCTATAAGCCCCAAGCCCTTAAGATGAACCTCACGTCCTAATCCCCATAAAAAACCAAAGCCCCGCGGATCTCTCATTAGTGGACGGGTTAGCTTCAAGCTCTATGCATTCGCCATCATGCCAGCCTCCCATGATGGGAGGCCAAAAAGAGGTGGGGGTTTAAGAGTAAGATTCTTTGGGTAGGGATTCCGTAATATGAACTCTATTGTGGGAACCGTAATCCCTACTAAACCCCCATAGGCTAAAACCCTTTTTCGGCCTCCTATGATCCCACATCGTCTGACAAAGCCAAAGGGATGTCGAAATTATTACCAAAAGGCTGACCTGAATATCATCCCCCTTATTGGAGTTACAGAATCTACCGAGTCCCAGCTGTTGAAGGGTTTAAGACCCCAACCCTAAACCGTCGATTAAACTTTCTCTCTCTCGCTCTCTCTCTCTCTCTCTCTCTCTCTCTCTCTCTCTCTCTCTCTCTCTCTCTCTCTCTCTCTCTCTCTCTCTCTCTCTCTCTCTCTCTCTCTGTCTCGAGTTATATGTGTACAAATACATTTTATGCGAAAACCCACAGCGCCCAACACAACCCAAGCAGCCCCTAAGCCCTAAATGCCCAACCTAAACCGGACCTAAGTCCACATCCCCTAAACCCGAAACCCTACTTGGAGGGTCGGGGGACTTAGTAAATGGGTAATAAGTAGACTTATAAGTAGCCTGAAAGGGATCTTAATTGGGGTTATGGTAATTATACGTATATTTATTATCTACTTACTAAGTCCCCTGACCCTCCAAGTAGAACCCTGAACCACATAAACCCGAAACCGCAAGATACGCTCCCCCCGTAAAACTAGTGCAATATCTCCCAAGTTGAAATCCGGTACAAATCTTAAGGCCCCTTTAGTAACCACAACCATGGCGCAGCAAAACAACCACGGCACGAACCCGAACCCCAAACTCCACAAAGGAAACTCCCATGAAACCAACCGTGAACCCTAAACCCTAAACCCTGAACCCCAAACCCTAAAGCCTAAACCCTGAACCCTAAGCCCTAAGCCCTAAACCCTGAACCCTGAACCCTAAACCCCAAACCCTGAACCCTGAACCCTGAGCTCTAAACTCAAAACCGTAAACCCTAACCCTAAACTCTAAACCTGAACCCTAAACCCGTAAAAGGCTGCTGACGGTCCGACCTGCTCCTGCAAGCTCAGGAGGTCCTTCTTGAGGCTCGAGGCCTGAACAGTGGCAGCCCACTCGGAGGGGAATATACCGTATATCATAGTAGGATCCCTAATATGGTTTAAGGAATATTCCTTAATTAAGGGATTTCGGTAGGCTTTTGGGGGTTTAGGGGCTTAGCAGTTTAGGGGTTTAGAGGTTAGGGTTTAGGGTTTGGGGGTTTAATGGTTTAGGAGTTTAGGATTTAGGGGTTCGGGTTTAGGGTTCAGGGTTCAGGGCTTAGGGTTTAGGGTTCAGGGTTTAGGGTATAGGGTTTGGGATACAAGGGTTTAGGGGTTTGGGGTGTAGGGTCTACTTGGAGGGTCGCGGGACCCAGAAACTCCAAAATATTTAAGGTATGTTCCTTAATTACTGGTACGACAAGACTCCAAACGGTTAGGCTTTTAGGGCTTAGAGGTTTAGGGTTCAGACGTTGTATCATGATGTTTGTTCCTGTGTTACAGGGCGTTTGTTTGCAGTCTTACCGGGTGTTGTTGCGGATTGCCTTTACTTGCCACGGTTGCTTGTTTACTTATGTGGCTTGGGGTTCCGTTGTGAAACTGAAGAGTACGAATCGGAATCCCTTGTCCTAAGGAGCTACTACAGACCCATTAAGTTCCCAGAGCTCGACACGCATTACTTATATGGGAGTTTCCGAAAATAGGGGACCCTAATATTGTACCCTAAATAGTAGGATCCTTGTTATAAAGATCCCCCAAATAAGGTACCCCTAATTTTCGGAAGTTCCCATATGGGGTACACAGATGGTCATAGGGTTCAGAATGAGTGTTTGGGCCTGCAAAGCTGGGCCACAACCACGCATTAGGCTTGGTGCTTGCCCCCGTACTGACGGGCGGTTGCGTGTTGGTTCCTGCAAATTGTACCCTAAACTCTAAACCCTAAACCCTAAACCCTAAACCCTTAAACCGTGTTCTTCTTGATCTTGGCCGTTCTTGCTGGGCGCCGCCTTTGCAGGTTTCGGATAGTATCCTGCAAATTGTGCTGTCGCTTGCTGCCAACTTAAGCTATATAGGGGCCTAAATAGTTGCCTATACGATTTTGGTTATGGCTATGGTATAAAGGAGCCCACAAAAACCCTATTCTAATTCGTAAGGCCCCTATGTCACCTGTTGGCCGAAGCTGGTTGATCCAGCGTGGGGTGAACTCGGCGGCCCTCGTTGGACGAAAGCCCTCTTGCTCAAAGACGACCGCCAAGCGCTTCTGGCCCATCTCTAGCTTTAGGGTTTAGGGTTTAGAGTTTAGGGTTTAGGGTTTAGGGTTCCTTCAAACCTAGTTGTGCAAGTCGTGCTCCCCCCTCAAAATAATTACCCCAACAAAGCGTATAGTTACCTACTTTCAAAACCTAGCTACAAGTCTCATCGTCCTGCAAGCAGGCTAATAGGCCTCCTGTTTGGGCTTCACAGCACTGCCGGCCCCCGAAAAGGACCTGGAGCCGCTCTCCAAAGCACAACCCCTGCAGTTCACCGTCGAAAGAAAGCCCAAGCCCTGAATCTAAATCACGAACCTCGTGCCCTAACACCTGAAACCCCAAACCCCAACAGCTGACACCCCAGAATAAAACATAAACTACACAATCCATAACTCAGAACCGAAAACAGCTCGACACAAAAAAGAAGCTTAAACAAAAAAACAAACCTAAACACTAAACCGTACAAAGAAGCTAAAGAAATCCAAAACAACAAACCTAAACACTAAACCTTAAGCCCTTAACTCAACCCCAAACACGGCCCGGCACCGAAGACCCCAACAACGGCGGCCTCGACACTCGCGGCTTGCTGAAGGCTCATGACCTCTCGCCCATGATTCTACTTAAAAGGGTCATGGGACTTAGTAACTATAGGGCGATAAGTAGGGTATGTATACGTATATAATGACTTATAACCCCATGGGGCTTAGTAACGAGGGCTATAAGTAGGGTAACTTAGGATTACTTATAACCCCAATTAAGGTACTTATAACCCTACTTGCTAAGTCCCATGATCCTCCAAGTAGCCCATGGTTCTAGCGGGTTTTACAGGTCTTTGTGGAGAAGTTTCTGTGTTGTTTTGGGGTGGTTTGCAGGGTTTTATTTGGCCTTAATTATGGGGCTTTATGGTGCTGTAAAGAATTTGGGTTTAGGGTTTCGGTGTCAGGGCTTTGGGTTCGGGGCTTAGAGTACCTTTAGGGCCCCAGGAGGTTTGATTAGGGTTTAGGTCTACAAGACACCCATGAAACGAAGAGTTTGCAGACGTGAAACCTTGAATGGGCTTGACATCGGCTGAACTTCATGCCTTTGCTGTCGGATTTCCTGACCAGAAGCTGAGTCAGCAGAGCTGGAATGGGCTTTCAACGAGCGCTCAAGCTGGAGGTGGTTGCCCCTGACGGAAATAACTCGCCAAGGTCCGGTCAGACCCGGTTTCCTCACTGGCCCAAAACCCAAGGAAATAAAAGTTGAAACTTCCAGAACCGACTACCTTATGAGAACCCCAACAGTTGAAAAGTTGTGTTTACAGCCAATAAGTTTCCAGGGTATGCGACCTGCCCCTTCTGGCCGGGGGCTACCGGGAAAGAGGTAGGGAACTAGCGGACCTAGCCTGCCCTACAATTACGCAGCACTCTCACTTGCAAACGCTCCTGCCGCTGTCGTTGAGTTCCAGAACCACCCGGTCGCCGACCTTTATCTCGATGGTCCTTCTCTGACGGTTCGCCAATCGGGCGCGAGCGGCCGAGCTCGCTTCGAAGAAGTTGGCTCTGGTCCGAAGTGGGGGATTCTGAACATGTCGATCGGCGCCAAAGTGTAGTGTAGTGCTTCGGCTCCGGAAGATCGTCTGCCAGATATGGCTCCTCAGGGGTCCTTTCCAAGGGTTTGCAAGGGTCTGCTATGGCCTGCCATTGATCCCCGACATCAATGGCTCTCAACCCCGCGGCCCCTTAGGACACCATGAGTACCCCTGCCGCTGAGCCCACAAGCATCAATGGCTTCATCCCCAAATCCCTAGCCCCAAATCCTAACCCCCTTAATCCCGCAACTCAGATCCTAACTACGTACTTGTAAGCCCTGACCCAACAAACCCAAGTGTAGAAAGACATGCAATCTAGAAGTTTTGCGGTGTCTTATAGTATAAACACATTCGGGAACCCTCAGCAATGCTGTTACTGAACACTGAACTTTTCGACCTGCATAGACTCTGAACTTTAAACCCTGGCTCCCCATAAGCCTAATTCGCCCTGAACCTTAAAACCTTAAGCTTTAATAACTCTGGATGCAAGCTTTGATAAATCTGAGTGAGCGAGTTCAGCGAGCTTGGTGCGAAGGTGGCGGGCAAAGGACATAAATACGAACGGGGCCCTCAGAACTTGGCCAGGGATTTCGCTAGGGCTTAAAGGATTCAAAACGGCGTCTAGAGGGATTCTATGGTGGATTAGGGCCATTGGGCTCTTCATTATTGGAATACGGCTCTTAGGGGTTATGTTCGAGTATAGGTTATGTGGGATATATGGTGTTGGGAATTACATAGTATGAACATGTGGAAAATAGGGCTTGTGTGGACAAAAGTATAGCTATGCACGGTCGGGTTGGGACGTGACTACTTGGAGGATCATGGGACTTAGTAAGTAGGGTTATAAGTATCCTAATCGGGGTTATAAGTAATTATAAGTATAGTTACCCAAATTATAACCCTAATAACTGCGCCCCATGACCCTTTAAGTAACCGTTTCGAGCCCCGCTGAGACCCTGACGTGGCCCAGCTTACCCTCCACCTCAGTCTTGCTTGATTGAAAGCTGGCTGAAACGTCATAGCGCCATACGCACCACTGTGACGACGTCCGTATGCATGGATGGATGGATGGAGGGAGGGATGGAGGGAGATGGATGGGTGGATAGGTGGATGTTGGTACACCAAACATCGAGGAACTCACACAACAGCAGCCGAGCTGCTGTTTGAGCTTTCGCTTCCAAGCGATGTGCCTGTGCAAGTCGCGCCGAACCCAGAAAGTACCTATCACCTATCTTCAAGAAGGATCGCTCAAGACATTAAATGTTCAAATGCTTTAAATCCGTGCAAGAGCATTTCCATAGGCTGATTATTGGGAGCTCTTGCAGTGCATCAGGCTCAGTCAGCACATTAACCATAAACCCTAAATCGTGATTTCAGGTGCCTGTCCGATACGGCATCATTCTGTCATTAGGGTTGAGGGTTTAGGGGAAATTCCACAAGACTCTGACAAATGCATTCGGCAATAGAGCCTCATTGCTAGGATGTTGTGGTTCAGGGTTGCAGGTTTTCGGAACCTAGGTTTTAAAAAGGGCTCCCTTACTGGTATCGGGTAACTTTATACGGAACCTAGGACTACAAAAAGGGAATGAGGATACTAATTACTTGACATCCTACGGTTGATGATATAAATCCTGCATTACCCATAATAGGGAATATGCCATAATTTCCATAGTTTAGCGTCCTTAAGGTAATGCAGGGTTTATATCATCAACAGTAGTAAAGTTGGAAGTTTAGGGCTCACGGCTTTTTAGGGAAAGAGGATCTGGGGATTGGAGTCGAAGAAGTTCTCTTTTGGGGTGGTCGGGGCTTTACTTAATGAAGCCGCAAGAAACCCTGAAACTAGCCTTAACCCCTAAACCCCAAACAAATGGGACTTTCCGAAAATGGGGGACCCTAACATAGTACCCTAAACAGTAGAATCCTTATTATAAGGACCACAAAACAGGGTATACCTAGTTTTTCGGAAACTCCCAAATAGTAAATTAACACCCAAACCCGAACAGCCCTCAATACTCTACAACCCGCAGCTCGAAAGCCATAAGCTCCAAGGTTTAGGGCTTAGGGCTTCGGGTAGGGTTTAAGGCTTAAAGTTTAGGGTTTAGGGCTCAGGGTAGGGTTCAGGGTTTAGGGTGAGCCGTTGGCTGCTTCGTTTTCTTTGCAGGAGGGTTTCTTGCTACCACTTGCTCCCCCAGTACACCACAGAAATAAAAGGTGGAGCTTTCCGATTCCTACTAAACTATAAGAGCCCGAAATAGTTTGAAGGTTGAGTCTTGGACCCTACAGGCCCAACCTTGAAGGCAAAAAGCCCTACACCCTCAACCCTAAACCCCTAAACCCCTAAACCCTAAACCCCAAACCCGACAGACACCCCTAAAGCCAAACCCTACAGACACCCTCAAGACAACCGAAGCCCGCTTGGGTGGCGCCTGCTGCTCGAGGCAGTAAAGGCGATTCAAAGTCCCCTCGCCTTGAAGGCCAGGATGTTTCATGTTTAGTGCTTAGGCCTTATTTTGGGGGCCACAATAATTAGCATACGGTTTTTAGTGCCCATGATACAAAAAAAAGGAAAAGGAACCCCCAAAACAGCCTGACGCTAATTATTCAAGCATCCTCAACCCTAAACCCTAAACCCGTGGGTTTTAGGGACTCTGCCTTCGAGGGCTTGGTGGTTTAGGGTTTACACGCTCAGGTTCAGTTCCAATTTTCCTGTAGGGAGGGTTTCCTTAAGGGTCCGTCTAAGAGGCATGGGGCTCCAGGATATAACGTTTCGGGCTTGGGGTTTAAGGTGTGGGGTTAAGGGTTCAGGGTGCAAGAGGTTTTGGGTGCAGGGGTTGTTTGGGTTGTAGGTTGAGGATTTCGGCTTCTGTTTTCAAGGGTTTAGGGAAACCCTGAACCCTAAACCCTAAATCCTAAACCCTAAACCCTAAACCCTAAACCAACCCTTCCTGAAGGGTTCCTTGAAGGTTTCGCAGTGAACCCTGGGCCCCAAGACCACACACCTCTAAAGCTCATTTCCACCCTGAGAGCTCTTACTAGCAGACCATATGACCCCTGAACCTCTTAATATGGGTGGTTGTCAAAATTAGGGTCCCTTTTTGGGTACTCTAAATAATAGGTGCCGTATTATAATAAGGACCCCAAAAAGGTACCGTAATTTTGACAACCACCCATATGACGCCTGAACCTCTTGATAAACCTTTCACCCCTACGCTCACAACCATCACCATCCTGATGCAACTACAGAAGCCCTGTAACGAAACCCTGCAAGCCCTAACCCCAAGGGTCCAAGTACCCAATAATCATATACTCTCCCAAATCCTAACCAACATAACTACTATCCTAAAAAAGAGTACCCGATTATTATTGTGTCCTTTGGACCCTTGGGGTAATATGAACTAAAACCCTAGAGCCTAGAACCTTCAACCGTTCCATTCAACCCTGCACCCAAACCCTAAACCCTAAACCTTAAGATTGAACTCAACACATAACCCGATACCCCAACATAACCCTAAATGCCAATATAGTCTCAAACCCTAAACTAAACCAAACCTTTAACACCAACCACCAAACCTTGAACCTTCCTTGTGACTCTTGCGCCCTGCTGCCCGATCGTCGCAGATCTTCGTTGACCTCGGTGAGCTTCTCCTGCGAAGGGAGAAGCCTAAGGGTCCTGTATTCGTATATACCTAAAGGATCATGGGACTTAGTAAGTAGGGTTATAAGTACCCTAACTGGGGTTATAAGTAATTAAAAGCTTTGTTGCCCTAACTATAACCCTAGTTACTAAGTCCCATGATCCTCCAAGTAGTAGAAGCCAGAAAGTTGAAACTTTACCTTAAAGGCATGGGGATAATGATGTTCCAACTTTCTAGCTTCTACTGTACATAGACGTTGTGCCTAAAGCACCCATAGAGGGACTACTATAGGGGCCTAAATAACTACCAATACTATATATATATATATATATATATTCTTGTTTTTTTCGGGGGGTCCCTTTTAGAACTATAGTTTGATGGCCCCAAAAAACCCTGTTCCAACTATTCAGGCCTCTATATTACTTCAAGGCCTAAGTACAGATTTTATGAGAAGGCCGCCTGAGCCTGCTTGTGAGCCGTCTCCCAGGCCTTCAATCAGCAAGCTCATCATGGCCGTTCCACGCCTTCAATCTCAATAGCATGGCCGCAAACAGGGCGATGAGCTCTGTCACCTGACGGGCTTCATGCTTCTGTGACACTTCGTGCCCGCCTGATGCCCTCAAACAAGGCGCCTGCATTATCGCGGGGAACCAAGGCGAGCGACGAATGTATGTGCCGCAAGCTAACGCGTCGAGCAGTGAACAAACCGCAGCTTACACAGAAAATGCAAGACATTTACATGATAAGCCGAAGTGAAAACGTGCTCAGGGTTCTAGATGGTTTGAAGGGTATCGGCGGTCATAATCAGAATAAGGTGTTTTTGAAGCGTGCTCAAAAAAGTGATATAAGAGTTCTTGCACAGGGCTTCAGTTGATGGGCCTTAACAAATTAGATAGAGGTGTCGGGCATCTTACAATACTGCTAACCATCGAGTCTCCCACAGTCTTCCGAGCTTACCGGGTTCGTTTATGAGGGTTCTTTAACGGGTTTGGTGGGGGTCTAGAAGGCTTTAGAAGGGGTTAAAGGGCTTCAGGGTTTACGATTTAAGGTGTAGTGTTTAGGGTTCTGTGGTTTTGCGTCTTGGGTGGATTGGAGGCACTTTACGGGCTCGAAACGGGGGTCTCCTACAAGGTTCTACTAGACCTCTACTAGGATACCCAGTAACCTAAGAATAAAAAGGCCTCTCTTCTTGGTATTGGGTAACTTTATACGGAACCTAGGACTACAAAAAGGGAATAAGGGTACTACTGGAGATCCTAGCCTCTATACAGCTTCTTTACGATAGCGACTCTTGAGTTTCAGGGCTGGTTTAAGGGTATAAGGGCCTGGGCCTTAATATGGGTGGCTGTCAAAATTATGGTCCCTTTTTGGGGTACCCTAAATATTAGGTGCCGTTTTATAACAAGGACCCAAAAAGGGACGCTAATTTTGACAGCCACCCATATTATATTGTTTAAAGGTTTAAGGTTTTCTGTCAAGCATTAGATGAAGTCCTCCAAGAAGCTTTAAATCCCATTCGTCAAGGCATATACCGTGAATATCAGATTCTCTCCATAAGTTGAGGTATTCTACTCGTAACGAATGATTGGGGACTTGAAGCAAGCATTCCCGCCCTTGATGCCCTAAACCCCCCTAAGCCCCAAGGAACCTCAACGACCCGAAATTCAGAAAACCTCCAAGCCCTGAACCCCTCAGCCCGCAATCCGAAATCAAGCCCTAAACCCTAAACCCTAAGCCCTAAACCCTGGGGTTTAGGGTTTAGGGTTTAGGGCGCAATCCGAAATCAAGCCCTAAACCCTAAACCCTAGCATGTGGGCTCCAGTCTCTGCTCCATCTCCACAGAGAGTGCCTCACCCAGCGAGCCGAAGTCTTAGGGCACAGATTTTGCAGGGTTAGGTTTAGCCACAAGGGTCCAAGTACCCACTAATCATATACTCTCCCAAATCCTAGCCTACACAACTACTATCCGTCCTTAAACCGAGTACCCAATTATTGGCTCCTTTGGACCCTTGGGGTTGGCTTCGGATTTTAGGGCTCACGTGCAGGCTTTAGGCGTTTGGGTCGTGCGGATGCTTGGGGCGGTTTAGGGTTTAGGGTTTAGGGTTTAGGGTCTCGGTGATGGCTGGGTCCGTGGTTTGCGTTACTGGGTCCAAGGCTTGAAAAACGTTAGAGTTCGGCGAGTTTGCTGCTTCCCTAAGAGTCCAAGTAGTCCTTGTTTATGGTTTTTGGTACCCTTACTATAGTCCTAAAAGGAGTCTTGGACTTTTCGGGGACAGCTTAGTCTACTACATTTTGTCCTAGTGTACTGGACTACAACATGCACATATTAGACACAAGCTGGGTGACTCTCACGAAAACCGCCCTAAAGGCTCCAAGCGTGCAAATCAGACCTGCCTGTTTCTACGGGGTTCTGGGTGTAGGGTTGAGGGTTTGGGGCTTAGGGTTCAGAGCTTAGGGCAAAGGGTTTAGAGTTTAAGGTCTAGGGCTTAGAGCCCAGTCCAATGAAAAGGAATTCCCCAATAACGCCTTCGAGGAGCCATACAGCTGGCTGTAGAGATCTTAGGCGCAGCGACACGGTTCTATGGTCAGCTCACGCGGAGCTACTGGCATCTTTGGATCTCTCAGGAGCGATGAGGTCGTTATCGAAAGCGCTTGTGCCCAGCAGTCTGCGAAGACGATCTCAGAGCTTCAAGATGTCTTGTGGCGCAGCCGATGTGGGAGCCGAGGTCGAGTAAGTCGTCGAGGGCTTGGGGCTCTGTAGCGCCAGCAGCAGTCGTGAAATTGTAGCGTCGCAGACAGTTGGTGCCAGTCGAAAACTAGGATACCCAGTAACCTAAGAATAAAAAGGCCTCTCTTTTTGGTGTTGGGTAACTTTATAAGGAACCTAGGACTACAAAAACGGAATAAGGGTACTACTGGGCATCCTAGAAAATGACCACTTGCAGGGATGTTTCAGCTTCGGCTTCCAGACTGGTCTTTGGGGCGTTATCGCCAGAGTTGGCGGTCGTACGGCAGTGACCCACCAGTCTACTAAGAATAGGGGCTTGGGATTTCATGTATACTAGAATTGCAAGAGGGAGCCCCCCGAAATAGTAAGAGGTAATTATTAAGGCCCCCATATTGACCCTAAACCGTAAAACCCTAAACTCTCCTGAACCCTAAAGCCCTAAACCCTGAGCCCCTAAACCCCTAGAGCCCTCGCGAGTTCATGCGATGCATGCAACAAGAAGGGCAAAAGGGTACTACTCAGCAACCTACGGTTGATGATATAAATCCTGCATTACCCGTCATGAGGAAGATCCCATTATTCCGATAGTTTAGGGCCCTTAAGGTAATGCAGGATTTATATCATCAACAGTACTCAGCAACCTAGTAACAATTTGAACTGGGTTAGGGTTCAGGGGTTTGGGGTTTGGGGAGTACGGTCTGGGGCTCAGGATTAAAGACGAATGCAGTCGGGCTTAATTCGTAGAATAGGGCTTTGGGCTGCTTTATGGTAATTCTTGTTTGCTGGCTCTGCTCCCTTCTGGGCTCCCTGGTGGTAGGATTACTGAGACTTCTGTGTTACTCCCCACACGACTAGCCTACATACCCTAAGGGTCAGTGCACTCCTATAGGATTCGTTAAAGGTACCATAGGTGCTATCAGGGTATAGGGTTCAGGTGTAAGGGTCCATGTACTCCTATGGTATATACTCTGGCCTTAGAGTAGTGCTTATGTAGGTACTTTAGCGCCACAGTACAATTTGGGCACATAGGGTCTTGAGGGATTACTACTATTCTAAACCTAAGTACCTCAGTGTTCGGTCCTTTAGACCCAAGAAACCTTTGTGGAACTCAAAACCCACCATAGCAAACCCTAGCAAGGCTGAAGCCTAAACGCATTAGGGAATGGAAATGGATTAGGATGAGCTGGGATCCCTGATACCTTACCTGAAGGGCATGAGGATAATGATGTTCCAACTTTCTGGCTTCTACTAAGCTATAGGGGACCTGGGCGCTATGAACTAAGCACAAAGCCTTGAAGGCTACACACTGCGTTTGACACACTGCAGGTAGGCAAACAGTCAGACTGTTTAGTTTGGGGATTGAGGGTTTACGCTTTGCTTTAGGGGTTTAGGGTTTAGGGCATGTTACAGTGTAGACCTTAGAAGGCCATAAAAAGGCATCAAAGCATTTGGGTGAAGGCTTCGGAAACCCAAACACAGCATACACCTTAAACCTGCAACCCCCCCTGACGGAAGACTCCGGACTCTGAACCCTCAAACGCTTAGCCACAAACAGAAACCCTAAACACCTAAACCCTGAGCTCCAAAACCCGACGAAAACCTCGAAGCACCGGACCCCAGCACCCCTTCAATCCTTGTAATCCTCAACCCGTAACGAAACCTGAAACCCTTACGTCCCCTAAACCCTAAACCCTAAACCCTATATCGTAGCCTAGCAAGAAACCCCTGGAGTCACAACTCGCCGACCCTTACAGCCGAAATGCTGAAGGTCCAAACCCGAAACCGCCAAGCCCTACACCCCTAAACCCTGCACCTTAAGGAAACTACCTTTTTAGGGTTCCCTAATATGACTTCTTTATATAAGTCCTTAAAAAGATAGGTTACTTGGGGTTAAGGTAAACCCAGTAAAGGAACCCAACAAATTCGCCTCATAGGAACACCCCCTGAAAAGAACCCTCACAGAAATCCTTAAAGAAACGTTTAAGAGATCCTTAACCAAGAGGACTCACATATACTACCACTATGGAATCAGGTCCCCAAAAACCATACTAGGGATGGTCTTTTGGGACCTAATTCCTTTCTGGGAACCCCGAAGACCTAAACCCTAAACCCTAAACTAAACCCTAAACCATGAACTAAACCCTAAACTGTTAAACTAAGCCCTTAACCCTAAACTAAACCCTTAGAAGCCCGAAATGGCCGACAGTAGTTGAACCCAAAGAGAGCAGATGCAGTCGGCCTTGTGTCTGCTATCCTGAGGACTCGGTTTAGGATTCCTTTAAGGGTACCCTTAAAGGGTTCATAAGGGTACTTCAAGGGTTTAGGGTCCAGGCTTTAGGGTCCAGGGTTTACAGTTTAGGGTTCAGGGGCTTAGGAGTTTAGGGTTTAGGGTCTAGGGGTTTCGGGCCTTGGGTTTAGGGTTTAGGGTATAGGGGTTTAAGGGTTTAGGTTTAGGGTTTTCGGCAGGTTCCTGAGCAACCCATTTAATCATAAGGATAGCCTTGTTCCTACTATTCGGTGTTTCATAAGGAGGCCCTTTTTACTAAGCAGGCTACAAGAGTACTACTTGGAGGGTCGGGGGACTAAGTAGCTGGCTATCCTATAGACTTATAAGTGTCATAACCCCAATTAGGATCCCTTTTAGGGTATATACTTATAAGTCTACTTACCATCTACCTACTAAGTCCCCCGACCCTCCAAGTACTCAGGGATCTAGTTGGGCTGTGGAGATTTAGGCAAAAAGCTTCAGGATTTAGGGTTCAGGCTTCAAGGTTGAGGGTGCAGGCCAAGGGTCTAGGTTTACTAGGATGGCCAGTAACCAGGAATGAAGAGGGCTCCGTTTTGGGTATTGGGTTACTTTATAGGGAACCTAGGACTACAAGAAGGGAATAAGGGTACTACTGGGCATCCTAGTTTAGAGTTTGGGGCTTAGGAGTTGATTTCCTTAGCTTGGGGCTTATCCCTAAACCATCAATATTCTAAGTCTGGGCTTAGGGTGTGGGTTTCGAGTTTGGGGCTTAGGCTTAGGCTTGGGGTTGAAGAGCTCGATTTGTTTTGGCTTGGGCGAATCCCATAACGACCACCCAAAAGTCTCAAACCCCCAAACCCATCGGCTAAGTAATAAAGGGGCCTGGATAATTACCAATACCACTTTGGGGTATAGTATAACGGCCCGTATAGTGCCCCAAGGATCCAAGAGCAGAATAAGCTAAGGCGCGGAATTCAGGACCTTCCTCTTGAATGGGTCTAGGGTTCAGATGATCGGGTTTTGGAGCATAGTATATACAGTCCCATCTGCCCTCTTGTTGTTGTGTTCGACCCCGCGTTCTTTACCTTGCCTTTGCAAAAAGATCCTATTCTGGCCATGACATTGGCTACGCAGAAAACAATTGCAGGGGATACAGGTAGCCGTGCTTTGTTTCAGGTTTTGGAATGTAGCTTCGGCTTTTGACTTACGCTACTACACAACTGTGACGGTTGAAGGAAGCCTTGATATTTCCGGCTTCAGCCAAGCTGAACCGGCACTCAAACGCTGAGACGCGCCCGACAGTCTCGCGAAAGAGGTGAGATCGATTTGCGACAGAAAGGTCGAAAAGTTGTTCCAGGATCTCGATCGAGTAGTGATGGAGCCCTACTAATTTGAATAGTCTAGAGCTTGGGCTATCTTATAGTCAAACTACGTAGGGGCCATAAGAGGACACTACTACGAATCATTCAAACATCTACATTACTCTCTTGACAATTTCTGCACCTACGAAGAGCGACACCCATCTTCAAGCTTCGAAAACATAGCAGAGGAAGTAGATCAGAGATACCACAATGCAGACATGGACCTTGATCCCGGAATCTTCAAAGGCCTCTAAAGCTAAAGCCCAAGCAGCCTGAACTCTGAAACCTAGCCTATAACTATAACAACTCAGAGCATAGAGCACAGAAGGCGAACAACTTGGACTAGAGTTGTCATTAACAGTATATCACAAAATCAGCATACCTATGATGGCCCTGATCTGGGTGCCCCGCAAACATGCATGGTTCTTTCTATGTTTGTCATAGGAAAATCTAAAGCCCCACGGCTCTGAAAGCCTATTTGATTACGGAGGCTGAGTACCCTGGCCAAAAAATGGCGAACTTTTTTAATTATGGTAGGGTTATATAAACCCCAAAAGGTTAAAGGTTACCTACTCAGCCGCTAAGATAATGCATCATCCTCGACGAGCCAAGAAGCAAAGAGGCGGAACTCTTCCAACAACGGCCGCAGGTTGACCTGTGCAGAAACTTAGTGTTTCTTCATGGCCACCCAGACCTTCCAACATCCCCCAACTAAGGAGTATACCTTCTATCATATGAAAAAAGGAACCCTGCTACAATTTCAGACATGTTCCTTGCTTGAGGGATATTGGAAGGTCTGGGCTGGGTACATGAACAGTCTTCGCGTCCTCGGGAAGCAACGTCCCAGTGCAGTCCATATTAGTGTCTTATGGCTTATTTCTTTGTTGTTTCCCTGATGGGGCCCCCAAACAAGAACGGACGCGTGCCTTTCCCTAAGTTGCGGATCTGCTTTGCCGACTTCCCATGCCGACTTGGCTCTAAACCCTAAACCCTAAACCCTGAACCGTATCGATCAGAGGGCTTCGGTTGTACAGGCCTGCTTCAAAACCTATCAGCTGCCTGGAAAGCTTTTGCTCAAAAGCACTCCTCGTCCAAACTCAAGGAAGTCAAGGCCTCTACTTAACAGCACTTAGGGTTTTTGGTTTAGGGGTCTAAGAAAAGCTACTGTGACTCTAGACAACTATTCAATTCTTTCTGTTCATGCACATTGCTTTACACTGACGCCTGTAACACTAAACCCTATGTAAACCCTAACCCCCTGGCCGGAACAGCTACACGCTAGACCACAGACTACTCATAACCCCAAAACCAGAAAAAGCAACAAGTCCTAATATAGGGTTTAGGGGCCCTACATACGATCATTATGATAAGGAAGCCTCTCAATGGTATAGATAATTATTAAGCCATAGAGGGTCCATACATACTACCATGATGGAATTAGGCCCCCAAAACCATTGTTAGGATGGACTTCTGGGGCCTAATTCCATAATCGTAGTATATACTGACGCTCTGGGTTACAGTATTTCGACCTCGACAATGATTAATCAGAACCTTCAGGACCCTTATTAGACTACGGGAATTAAGGAAAAGTCCTTACTATGGGAAATGCAGGATTTATACTAGGATGCCAAGTAACCTAGGAATAAACAGGGCTCCCTTTTCGGTATTGGGTACCTTGAAAAGGAACCTAGGACTACAAAAAGGGAATAAGGGTACTACTGGGCATCCTAGTATCCCTAAACCCTAAACCCTAAACCCATCAACCGAAAGGATGTTCAAAGGGCGGCCTGCGCCCCAGACTCTGCGGTGCGCATGCGCGTCGGCTGTAGGATTTCGTCGGCAGTTTCAGAGACCCGGGCCTCACTGTCTTTAGGGCTTTAGGGTTTGGGATTTATGACGTTTTCGGGTTTAGGGTTTAGGGTTTTGGGGTTTAGGGTTTAGGATTTTGGGGTTTAGGGTTTAGGATTTGGGCTTTAGGGTTTAGGATTTCGGGGTTTTGAGTCTAGGATTTGCAGTTTAGGGTTTGGATTTTGGGGCTTAGGGTTGAGGATTAGAATTTAGGGTCTTGGGGGTTTGAGGCTTAGCCGCCTTAGCGTTTCAGGGGTTGCCGGGACTTTCGGGTTTTGGGCTGTTCGTAGTAGGATTTAACCTTCAGCGGTCGGGGGTCTTGTATAGTGGGGGCCTCGGTAACTAAAAAGAATAGGGTTATGGGGCCAACTAGACGAAGCTTGTTCTTGGGAACTAGACTAAACTTATTCTTTGGAACCCGAAAGACAAGTATAGGCAATCACTAGGGCTCCGAAAATTAGAGGTTAGGGTTTAGGTTTAAGCTTATAATAAGGGACCCCCCCAAGATACTCTTCAAGTCTTCAAACCGTAGCACCAGGGCGAAAACACTCAAGAAGCAGAGCGAATACACGAGGAAAGTCAGACACCTGTGGGCAAGTTCTAAGTACCAAGAATTATGAAGACATGCGACAACATGTATGCACAATTGTCCTCAATCTGAGCAGCCAAGAACCCCCCGAAGCATGCGTTTTAACTCCGGGCCATGCACTGCACCCAACCGAGCCGCTAAACCTGATGTAATATGGTACAACACGGAAAACAAATAACCCTAAACCCTACAAGCCTAAACCCCCTAAGTCTACACCCTGACCCTAGGAGCATAGCCCCAAACCCTCACAAGCCATGTTCGGATTAATCCCAAGCAGCCTGTGCCATAAGCTCAGCCCGGTAAGCCGCTTATGAGATCCCTAAGCAGCCAAAAAAGACCTACCTTAACCTACCAAACCCTACTTTTTTGTAGGGTCCCTATAAATTCCATATCAGGGTTCATAATCAGAACCTACCAAAAAAGTAGGGTTTGCTAGTTTAAGGTATTAAATACTATGACACCCGAAACCCTGAGATCTCCAGAAAAAACCAGGCACTGGCGTGGTCTCCGTCATCTTCTGCTCCAACTGTTCGAACTGCGCAGTCAGCTGCTTCAACCTGGGATTGGGTGAAATTACTATAGGGGCCTTGATGATTAGAATGGGGTTTTGGGGCCCATTGTACTATAATTGTAATAGGGAACCCCCAAAATAGTATAGGTAATTATTAAGGCCCCTGTAGTATGTTCCAAAAACCGCTCATTAGGGTTTGTCGTTCAAGGGCTTGTAGTGCAACCAGAAATTTGGAAAATGGGTTTAGGATGATTGGTACTGGGATTCCCTATGCTTCGTACGGGCATGAGGAAAATTATGTTCCGACTTTCCGCTTTATGGCGAAGAGCCTTGGGGTTCCGGTTTCAGGTTTAGGCCCTTGCCCTGGACCGTCCTAACCTTAACCCGCCAAAACCTACTTTTTTGCTGGGTCCCTCTAAATCCAAGATTTGGGTTTAGAATCAGAACCTACAAAAAGTAGGTTTTGGTGGGTTAAGGAAGCCTAAACCCTAAACCTTAAACCCTAAACCCTGAACCCACATGGTGTGAACTTTCAGGCTCGAAGCTGCAAGCAACTAAGTGGCGCCTAAAATAGGAACGTTCAATTCGAACAGGTTGCATTAGGGTTCTTAAGCATAACTACTATTTGCTTAAGAACCCCCCAAAAAATAAAAAATATATTATATGGGGTAATATAGGGATTATTATTTTTATTTTTTGGGTGCTTCTTAAGCAAATAGTAGATAAGCGTTCCCAGAAACCTAATCTAGTTATGAAGGCCCTGATAGCACACCTCGAGCCCGGAAGGCTCAGGATCGGGGTTTACGCTTTAGGGTTTCCGGCAGGATTACATTGCAAAGTGCTACAAGCCCTGTATGGGTAGAAGGCCTTAGAGGTCATAAGCTTCATCAGACTATGACCGTTACATGGAGGGTCGCGGAATAAGTAGGTAGTAAGTAGATGTATAAGTATACCCTAAAGGGAATCCTAATTACCAACTAAGTTCAACGACTCCATTACTTGGCTTACTTCTGAACCACTCCTCAAAGTCAAAATTTTGGCCTCCTTGTTCTGGTTCATATACAAACCCAAAAAGTTAAAGTCCTGAGAGCCAACCAGAAGAACGCCAAGATTATGTAAGCATTCCAAGGTCCTCGGACGTAATATAGGGGCCTTACCAAATAGAATAGGGTTTTGGGGGCAGATAAAACAATAACTATGATAAGGAGCCCCAAAAATATAGATAATTGCCCTGAGGGTCCTAACACTTCGGGGAACCTCAAAGTGTAGGAGTTCTGAGACCCCAAAAGAGACCCAAGGGCTCTCCCTAAGAGATTCCGGACCCTCCTAAGGAGATACCTGGACCCTTAGGGTATTCAGGCCCGTATATTAAGCGTTCCAAGATCATCGGACGTAGGGGTTCAGGATGCTTCAACGGATCCAGGGGCTGCGAAATCTTGCAAACCAATCCCAGAATCACCCGCATTTAAACCTAAACCCTAAACCCTAAACCCAAAGCCCTAAGCCCTAAATCCCTAAACCCTGAAACCCTAGATCTTCAAAGTCAGGGAGCGTGAGGTCAATGCTCCTGGACAGGCCGCGGCTGTGTGGAGCGTTGTGTTTCGTACGGTTGAAAAACAAATCCTGCAGGACCTTAAGGGCCGTAAACTGTGGGAATTGTGGTCTATTCCTTATGGTGGGTCATGCAGGATTTACATCATCAACCGTATCAAGCCCGATGGGTCCAAAAAAAAACCTCCTCAAAAGGGTGCCTCTACGGGTTGTATAAGGGTTCCATAAATGCAGATAGAGTTCCTTTAAGCGTTTTTAAGGGTCCAAAGAGCCCAAAGAGCCCAATAATTCGGCACCTGGGTTTAGGATAGTATTTTGAGGCTAGTCTGTCGGAGGTTACTTGGAGGGTCGGGGGACTTAGTAAATAGGTCATAAGAAGAGTTACAAGTACCCTAAAAGGGATCCTAATTGGGGTTATGGTACTTGTAAGTCCCCAAAATAACTAGATACTAAGTTCCCCGACCCTTCAAGGAAACTCCAAACCCTAAACCCCCTAAACCCTAAAGACCCCTTGTAGAGCCCTTTAAAGGAACCCTTAAAGGAACCCTAGAGCCCTTTAAAGGTACCCTTAAAGGAACCCTAGGGCCCTTTAAAGGAACCCTTAAAGGAACCCTAGAGCCCTTTAAAGGAACCCTAGAGCCCCAAAACACTAAGGGAAGGTCCCTGGCTCCCAAACGAGCAGCCATACCCGCCCTAACTTTGCTCAGCCACTTGGAGGTTCCTGGGTAGTGCTCTTGGTCCGTAGAGTCTGGGCACCCCAAACCCTAAGAAACTTTCTGCTGGGAGGTAATTTAACGGCCTTACGAATTAGAATAGGGTCTTGGTGTATCCTATACTATGACTATAATGGGGGACTCCAAAATACGGTCGAAGATATAAATCCTGCAATAACCAGAATAAGGAATGTACCATAATTCCCATAGCTTAGGGTCCTTAACATAGTGCAGGATTTATATCATCAACAGTAGGTCCCCTAATGTGGGTTAGATATAAGTATAGTTACCCCACTTATAACCACCCATGAACCTCCAAGTATAGAACGACAAGAATGAGGAAGGCCGATCGCTACTGGAGATCGTCGCAGTCCGATTCGGACATCCCTGCATGAACAGAGCTAAGGACAACTAAACATATGGGTGGCTGTCAAGGCTAGGATTCCTTTTATGGTCCGGTCCTTAAAAAACTACGGCACCTACGATTTAGGGTACCCAAAAAGGGACTCTAATTTTGACAACCACCCATATCTTAGCTTGCTAGCACCCGCTTTGTTGTATACTGTCCGAAGCTAAGTCCCACACGCAGCGTGGCGAAACCCGCAACAGAATAGGTTCCAGTTGGTTGGGGTAACCGAGGGTGAGCAAAAAACAGTGTGAGGTTTAGGGTCGTCAGTTTGAAGGCTCAGGCTTTAGGGTTTCAGTTGGACCTACAACATAAAGCGCCAACTCCTTTGAAGCCCTGTACTCTAAATCCCACGTCGAAACCCTCAGATTAAAGCCCTGTGCGCTAAATCCTACATCGAAAAAGCAGCGCCTCAACGACCTTACTTAAACCCCGTAAGGACTAAACGGTTTTGGCCCTCTTTCTAAACCCTCAACCCCTACACCATCAACCCCAAACCGAACACTAAACCCTAAACCTCAACTAAACCCTAAACTCTAAACCCTAAACCCCAAACTCTAAACCCTAAACCCTAACTCAACCCTAAACCCTTAAAGGCTCTTCCGAGGTGCCCCTCGCGCTTGTCCAGGAGATCGGAGACCTCCGAGCGCAACGACACCGCCGCCTCCCGGAGTCGGCGCTCGCGTTTCCATGAGGAGCTAGGGTTTAGGGTTTAGGGTTTAATGTTCAGGGTTTAGGGCATAGGGTTTAGGGCTTAGGGTTTAGGGTTTAATGTTCAGGGTTTAGGGCTTAGGGTTTAGGGTTTAATGTTCAGGGTTTAGGGCTTAGGGTTTAGGGTTTAAGGTTTAGGGTTTAGGGTTTCTTAGTGGCTGAATTCATAAGCCCCAGAAAGTGTACACTTTCAGTCTTATAGTGGGTAGTATTATCCCAAGTGTAAAGTGTATCCACTTAGAGCTCCAAAACCCTGCTACAAGGGCCTTGAGAGTTTTGGGGACCATTCTACTATAAATACAACACACAAAAATAAGGAACGCCCCCAAAATAACATCCTATACCCTGATGAGTTCTCCGAGGGTTCTATGAGGGCTCTTCTCGGAGGAATTCTATCTACTGAATTCTTCGAGGGTTCTGTAGGGGGTTCTATCTAATGGGCTGGTCAGGGGTTCTATGAGGGCAAGGCTCTATTGAGTTTAGGTTTTATGGCGGCTTAGGGGCTTAGGGTTTGAACAGGGTTTAGGGCTCGTTGAGCATTCTATAAGGGCTGCAGAAAGTGCTCTTTTCTCTGGGTAGTTCGAAAAACGGTCTGTAAATCACTGGGGCTCTATAAGGGGATTTATACGGGTTATTGAGCTTGTATAAGGGGATCATAGGGGATCTATCTGCATTCAGAGTTTGATTTTGGCCTGAGCCCTAAACCCTAAAACCCTAAATCCCCAAAAACCCTAAACCCGAAACTTTCGCGCCTGCTGTACGGCTGCTCGCACGTCTCGCAGGATCTCCTACTACAGAAACTGGCCGTAAGGGGTGAGGTTTTCTTAGGGGGCAAGGTCCGTAAATCGTAAATCCTTCGGGCTCTGGCAGATACAGCATCGTCGATGTGGTTCAAGCACTGAATCAGTCTAGGTGAAGGCCCAAAGATACTACGAAGAAAGTCCTTCCGGGCTTGGGCATGCCAGTTTTCATCAGGAAGGGGTTGCAGAGTTTCAGAAGAAAGGTCGCTGTCAAAACAACTCCTGCAAACCGCTCTAAACCCGCTGAACAACACAACCCGAATCCTCGAATCTCGAACCCTAGACTCTAACACCTCATTGCAAGGGCCTTTAGAGCTAAAACTTGTGGTTTTGGTGTATATCACACTCTGTTTCAGCCTGGAAACCTTTGAAGATAAGTATTCTGCATTATGGCCCACTCTGCAAGCCCGAAAAGCCTGGAAGCTTCCATGAAAACACACGTGTTTCACACGCTAAGACCCTCAAGCTGCAAACCTCAATCCTTTAACCCTACCCTAAGGGTCCAAGTACCCAAATGGTAGGATTTCAAGGTCCAAAAACCATTCAGAGCATGGGTTTGGGGACCTGAAACCCTTTGGGTACTTGGACCCTCTGGGCTATACCCTGAAGCACCCTAAACCCCGGAACATCCAATCTCCAAAACCCCCCACACCCGAGCCCTGCCTCCCACGCCTTCCACCCTACATGGGAGCTTCCGGAAAATTAAGTTAAGGGTGCCTCATTTTGGGGTCCGTATAAAAAGTATCCTACTAAACAGAGTACTATGTTCGGGCCACTTATTTTCGGAAACGCCTATGTTGGAAAACCCTCACAACCCCAGCCCGGAGGGTTCAAATATCATGCTACCATGATGGAGGTAAGGCCCAAAGGACTTACAAATTCCGGGGCCCTACCCGCAACCCTAAACCTAAACAGCAAACACTAAACCTGAAGCCCTAAACCCTAAATCCAAAACCCCAAACACTAAACCTCAAGCCCCAAACCCCAAAACCCAAAACCTTTAGGTTTCGGGGACCCAGTCCCAAAAATATTAGCATTTGGGAGTTTCCGAAAATAGGGAACTCAAATATAGTACCCTACATAGAGTAGAATCCTTTTTTTGTAAGGACCCCTAAATAAGGCACACCCAGTTATCGATAAGGTACACCCAGTTATCGGAAACTCCAAACCCTAAGCCGTTTACAGAACCCTTATGGATCCCTGTAAGGACCCTACAGGATCCTTTCAAAAAACTTTCAGATCCGAATATTCCCCCCTTTGGCATTGGAGCAATTCTGCAGGAAGTTCCATGGGGAAGAAACCTCCGCCATCTCTCACGCAGCAATCACTAATGCTCGCGACACCTTCGTCGAGCTTGTCAAGCTTGCGAACATCAGTCACCCCAGCGGGCGTCTCGCCACTCTTGGTTGCTATTGCCCGCTGGTGGCTCTCCCAAGGATACAAAAGGGTCCCCGACAGTTTCTGCGGAATGGGGATTCCTACAAGAAGTGAACGGCGAGCACACTCGACAGGAAGCAGAAACCCGCATGAGCAACCTCGTGTCGCCTGTAGATATGGCAGGAACCCAGGTCAGGCACAGGCCTCCAGCAGCTCGTCGCCCACGGGCACGGCTCCACGGAATTGATAGGCATCGTACAAGATGTGGCGCTGGTTATAGATGTTTCCGTTGTTCCAGATGACGGGGGCTCGAGCCTCAGGTATGCGGCCGCGACGGCGAAATTAACAAGGCCAGACACAACATTCCATCCCCATGCTACGCGAAACGGTCCAGACACGTAGTCAGTAGAGGTACTGCCTCAATGCCCAATAAGGCCTGGCCGTCAAGCCAATCTGCTCCCGCCTGAAGGGTGAAATCGGCTTTGCCCTCTAGCACACCCTTCTTGCGCGCACTGGCGCCGAGTTCTAGAAACCGAAGACGTGCAAGCCGCCACACACCGCTCCTCATTGGTGGAAGCGCCTTCCTCCCAGCGATCCACCACGATGCGATCATCCCACGGACCAGTCCAGCTGGGCGTGAGAAGGAGCTGTAGGCGTGCATAGACGTCCGTCTTGCGGCGTAGGTTCTGGGATTTGTGATCAATATATAGGCGAGGCTGCGACGAGAGCTCTTTCCGAGTCCACGGCTCAGCGACTCCAGGATGAGTCGGGCAGATTGAGACGTGAGCAAGCCCTCAATGGAGTAGTAAATCTTGCCGCACTCGCGAGCACCAAAGGCGCGAAGCTGTGCCGACAATGATGCACCTTCGGCAAAGATGGAGACAGCATGAGTCAAGCCGAACAAACTAGTACCCAGAAGCAAGCGCCGGAGCGGCAACAGGGTCCAGTGCGCCTGGGTCTTCGACGAGCTTGGCAATCCTGAAGGGCTTGCTTGGAGAGGTGCCTAGCGTCGAGCAGTTTGCAGCACGACAAAACAGAGAGCAATGAACCTTGAAAAGCTTGCTTGACGCGCATTCAACAACGCAGTTAGCACTCTGTCACCACCAAGGACAAACGATGCCCAAGGCGCCGAAGTCGATGCCGTGGACTGGCTCGCCAAGCTCACGAGCGAAGCGGCAGTACCGCGGGTCCTCATCCTTCGAGGCCAGCACCAAATGTTTTCATACCACGTTGCAGCACGGGAAAATGCGGACTCTCTTCGCGCATTTGCCTTCGTTGCACCGGCCGGTCGGACCCGCAACAGTAGCATTCCGGTTTCGCTCCAACCCATGCATTAATACTTCCCGTAGACTTTTAAGCCCATGAGGCTTGACCCGTAACACACCTACACCCCTAAAACTCTAAGCCCCGACATACATCTTTGAAGCCTTAAACCCTCACCCCTACAAAGGCAACACGAGCTCGCCTCCGTGAGACTTTCCAACTTGTTCGCGAAACCTTTCTTGCAAAGGTCCAGCACCTCATCTTCCGTGGCGTTTTAAGGTTCAGGGCTTGGGTTAAATTTAGGGTTTAGGCTGTAGCGTGCAGGGTGTAGGGTGTAAAGTTTAGGGTTGCGGGCTTAAGGTTTCAAGGTAAAAGAGGGGCGCCTTAAGGGTGGTATCTTCTAGAAGCGTTATGGGAAGGAACAGCGTTTGTCTTAAGGGTTCAGAGTTCTAAGTTCTAGGGTTTGGGTTTCGGGATAGAAGATTTGAAGCTGTTACTTGTCGGTCAAGGGCTGAGGATTGAATGTCTAGGTTTAGGGTTCCCATAATGCTCCATGTACCCATATAGTAGGTACTTAGGCCTTAAAGTACCTATATAGGGACCCCTTCAAGGCCTAAGTACCTACTAAAACCTAAACCCTAAAGTACCCATATAACTAAGTAAGTACCTACTATATGAGTACATGGAGCCTTAGGGTTCGGGCTCGGGACTTAGCGCTTAGGGCTGATAGCTTCAGGCTAAAACTGGGTATCGGCCGTTTACAGTCTGAGATCTCCGAAAAAAAGGTTTAGGGTTTAGGGTTTAGGGTCTAGGGCTTGAGGGTTTAGGGTTTAGAGTCTAGGGTATGAGGCTCGAGGGTTTGGGGTTTGGGGGTTGAGGGGTTGAGGGGTTTAGGGGTTTATTTAGGGCTTAGGGTCTAGAAGGTCCTAGGGAAACCTTCCTGTTGTTGTAGAGGCTTCAACAACTCAACAACGACCGTTCCTGCAAAGGTCCAGCAGTCTCTATGGGCTGCGGTTTGTAGTACAGTAGACTTCATGGGTTTAGAATAGGCTTTTCAAGTTCATGCATGTGAAATTCAGGGTTACCTGAATGAGCACTTCATCTTGCACACCTTGTGCGCTGAAAGAGTAAGCGTCCTGAAACGTAGGAAGCTTCTGAATGGTGTGGGCGGGTGGGATTTCGAAATTTTCTGCCCACTCCGGACTTGAGCGGTAATGTTGCACATTCATGCTCACTCATGCACACAGCCAGACTTGTAGAAACAGTGTTCCCGTTGGCGGTTCCGTTTGTGCCCTGGCACGCATCGGCCATATGTTCACCGACGGCGGCATGGCCTACCTCGGCTGATGCCAGAAAGTTCCTGCGATTGGCGACATTTCCAGTGAACCGTTGAAATGGGAGGGATAACATCCTAAATTTCCTAAAGCCTTTCAAGCCTCCGATCCAAACCCCATGCCTAAACCTTAAGCCTTCAAAAATACAAAAAAAACTCTGAAGCTTGAAGCCTACAACCCAAACCCTAAACCATAGAGCTTGACTTCTAAACCGTCGATCGCAGATTGGACTGAAGGCTTTCAATCCCAAGCTCAGATCTTGACTGAACTCGAAATCCTACACCCTGCAGCTTGATGGGTCTTGTTAGGCCCTATCTAGGATGCCCAGTAAGCTAGGAATAAAAGGGCTCCCTTTCTGGTATTGGGTAAATTTATAAGGAACCTAGGACTACAAAAAGGGAATAAGGGTACTACTGGGCATCCTAGTTATAGGTCTCAGGGTTTAGGTTTGTTCGGCTTTGCAAGGTGGATCAGCGATGAACTTGTGGAGCTGAGGCTTTGATCTTTAGGGTTTAGGGTTTAGGGGTTTAGGGTTTATAAGGGGTTTAGGGGTTCAGGATTTAGGGTACCCTAAACCCTAAACCCTTGATCATAAGGCCTAGTACCAGGCTAAATCCGAACCTCCAAAGCCCCTGTCTACCGAGCCGCATCATGCCAGGCGCTTGTTGGCTGGTTGTTGCCTGCTTGGAGGATCATAGGACTTAGTAGGTAGGGTTCTAAGTACCCTAAATTGGGGTTAGAAGTAATTATAAGTATAGTTACCCTAATTATAACCCTAGTTACTAAGTCCCACGACCCTTTAAGTAGGGTGAAGTCTTGGAACTCTAATCGCATGTGTCAGGGTTTATAAGGGTGTTTGCAAGGGCTGTGCAAGGTGCTATGAGGCGCTTGTTGTGGTGCTTTATACTGGTGTATGGCTGTTTACAGTGTTCAACAAAGGAGCCCAACAACTAGAATAGGGTTCTGGGTCGTATCAGCATACCCAGAGACTCCAAAACCCCTTAATTAAGGAATATACCTTAAATTATAGTAGGGATCCTAATATGATTTAAGGTATATTCCTTAATTAAGGGGTTTTGGAGTCTCTGGGTAGTTACATAAGGGCTACAAGGGAATAGGTTCCTAAGCGTTCAGCCCCCTGCCTGAAGCCAGAAGAGCGATTTCCGGGTTTGTGGCTCAAAGGTTTCGGGGTCTAGGGTTTAGGGTTTAGGGTTTAGGGGTTTAGGGTTTAGGGTTTAGAGTTCTAGGGTATTTAAAGCATGAGGAACACGGTAAATTGAGTTTTGCATATTTCGACGGGATTCAATCGGTTCAGTACATTGGTCCAAGGGTTATTCCATTCCACTGTCAATGAGGTGAGGCAAGCAAGGGGCTTTAACAATCAAAGAAAGACTGTGGAATCCATGGTCGTCGATATACTTCATAGGGATCCTACTCCTTGAAGGTTTAGGGCTTGGGGGTTACGAGGCTCGTTTAGCCTTTGCCTTCCGAAGCTCAAGGGGCGAGCGTCTTGGAACTTACAAGTACCACTTGGCGTTTCAGCGCCTTGGGCCACGGCTTTCCCGTCACTCGGGCTGTGGGAATGTCGATTAGTTTTTGCGGCGTCTTCGCCTGAACCCTAAACCCCGAACCCCAAACCCTAAACCCTAAGACCCCAACACCCTAAACCCTAAAACCCTACATCTCAACACCCAAAACCCAAAACCCTACGGTCGGGATAGAACCAAGGCCGAGGAGTAACTAGGCCCACTCATCTACAGCATACGCCAAGTTCTCCGCAAAGCGATCCACGGTTGGTTATATAAATCCTGCATGACCCAGAATGAGGAATATGGGGTTTCCGCAAATTAGGGGTACCTCATTTTAGGGGTCCTTATAATAAGGATCCTACTATTTAGGGCACTCTAGTAGGCTCCCCTATTTTCAGAAACTCCCATATACCAAAACTCCCACAGTGTAGAGTCCTTGAGGTAATGCAGGATTTATATCATCAACCGCATGTCCGTGTTTGGGGTTAGGGTTCCCGGTACAGGATTCATTTTTTAGGTGTAACCTCAGTCAATGAAGGCGGCAATGTCGTCGGGTAAACCAGCCCACCCGACCCACCCCTACCCTCGAACCGGCGGCGTGGAAAGAAAGAGTCAAGCACAAGGCCGCGGGAAGGGACAGGGAAAGGACTACTGCGAGTCCCTGAAAATTCATTATCTCTGCAGTTACTGCGGGCATCGAAGGCTCCGTCCCAACACTTCCATCGCTCCGAATCGGGGCAAAAAAGCCGGGCCATTTCTGCAAGGCAAAGCACCTAGTCATATCCGTAAAACCCTCATACACTTACACCCTGAACCCTAAACACTCTAATCACTAGGGGCGCAGTCCCTTTCCCAAAGAAGCCGAAGCTTTCAACCACTGTTTAGGGCTTACGGTGCACTGACCTACCCAGTCAAAACGGCTACAGAATCCAAAACAACTTCTAGGCTGGCCCGCCCAACCACGAAGAAACATGGAACCACAAATTCGGTGATTAAGGTATAGATGTGCGGCCGTAAGCCCTATAAACCCGAAAACCCTAAAACCCTAAAGCCCTAAAACCCTAACACCCCAGTTTGGAGCCTTACAAAAAATAGGGTTCAGCAAGGTACTGAGAGCCGCGCCCTGAATCCTACGACACGAAGCCAAACCAAGACCCAAGCGACTTTCCCGTCTCTACTTGGAGGGTTGGGGGAGTGAGTAAGTAGGTAATAAGTAGAGTAAGAAGTGCCCTAAACGGCATCCTAAGTGGGTCGTGGTACTTATAAGTCTCTAGAATGCCTAGGTACTAGATACTAAGTCCCCCAACCCTCCGAGTAATCCCCTCCGACCGATACCCCTGAAGCCTCCATCCCTTGCTGTTCAAATACTACTATTTGCTTAAGAACCACCAAAAAATAAAAAATATATTCCTTATGGGGGTAATATAGGGATTATTGTTTTTAATTTTTTGGGGGGGGGTTCTTAAGCAAATCGTAGTATACCTTGATACCGAAAACTACGCCGCCAAATCCTTGAACCCAAGCCCCGGCAGCCCAACCTACATCAAACCGTAACCCTAAGTAAACCCTGCGCCCTGAAGCTCAAAATCATTCTAAACCCTAAACCGAAACCCAGGATGCCTCAAAGCCTGAAGCGCTAAAGCCCAAAACCCCAGAAGCCTGAACCCTAAACCCTTGCAAACTCTGAACTCAAAGATCTCAAATACCTAAATGCTCTAAACTCCAAAAGCCCTGAACCCCCAAACCCGTTGATCCGAAGTGCGCTTCTTCTGCTCCGTTGTTGACGCGCCTCGTACGTTCAATCTTTAAGGGCTTAGGGCTTTTAGGGTTTAGGGGTTTGGGATTGAAGGCTTAAGGGTGTTTAGGGTTTGGGTCAAAGAGATCAGGGGTTAAGAATTTAAGGGCTTGGGTCAGAGGGATCAGGGCTTAGGATTTCAGTGTTTAGTAAGGGTTCAGACTTACTAGGATGCCCAGTAAGCTAGGAATAAAAAGGGCTCCCTTGTTGGTATTGGGTAACTTTATAATAAGGAACCTAGGACTACAAAAAGGGAATAAGGGTACTACTGGGCATCCTAGCTAAGGGTTTAAGAAATTAGGATTGCCTTTAAAGTTCAATTGATTTTAAGAGTTTTGGGGTTGGGTCAAAGGGATCAAAGGTCAGGATTTCAGTATGGGCTTGCGTCAAAGAGACCAAGGTTTAGGGTTGTAGGGTTTAGGGTTTAAGGTCCAGGTTTAGGGTTTAGGATTTTACGGCTGTCTTTGTTCAAAGTTGAGTTGGCTATAGGAACTGTAGCGTTTGGGTCAAAGGGATCAGGGTTTGGGATTCTAGGGCTTGTGTCAAAGGGATCAGGGTCTGGGATTTTAGGTTTGGGTCAAAGGGATCAGGGTGTAGGATTGTAGGGTTTGGGTCAAAGGGGTCAGGGGTTAGGTTTCTTGGGTTCAGGGTTTGCGTTAATGAGATCGGGGGTTTCCGCTTTTCTGAACAGTTGTGTTGACTCTTGTCCGGCAGCGCCGGCTCTCAACTAGCTTACACTGCCAAAAGGTGTTTTAAGGGTTCGGGGTTTTACGGTTCAATGTGTGAGGATTTAGGGTTTGATGTTCTGGGTTAAGGGTTTTGGGTCTAGGGTTTAGAGTTCAGGGTTTCGGGCTCCCACCGCACTAGTTTCGTCATAACACCCAATTAAATTCAGGCGTCTAATAAGGTGTCTGTACGGGCTCAGGGTCTTTACTTGGAGGGTCGGGGGACTTAGTAACTAGTCATTTTGGAGACTTATAAGTACCATAACCCCCATCAGGATCCCTTTTAGGGTACTTATAAATCTACTTATTACCTACTTACTAAGTCCCCAAGGAGAGTCTGGGCTACCTCAGTCACTCCTCAATAACGAGGCCTCTCTGTTGCGAGACATTCTTGTGAATTCGAAACGCAACAGGCACACACACACACACACACACACACACTAACTTGGCATGTGCACACTGTGCTAAGTGTGTTTGATACATAAAACTTAAATTCTTGTAAGTTTGTAGCTCCCTGACAACAGTTCCACCATTACGTAGTGAGCGACCTTTGCGCACACACAGTTAACTCTAAACCCTAAAGGTTTCAATCGCGTCCAGCTTAGCTGCTGTCTCAACCTCATTCAAACCAATGGCCATGCATGTTCGTCAAAAAGCAGGGTATGTCGTCCGACCCTGTTTTCGAGGGTCTTGAGCTGGCTGGGGACGTTAAAATTTATGACGTTCTTCACCTGGCGGGAATTCTTGTAGCCCACGGTGACCGTCCTGCCACCCGAAGCACATTCAACACCAAACACATTCCAACACAGTTGCCGACCGCACCGCACACGGGGCTCATTGATTCTGATTTTGGTACAGCCTTTGAAATCTTGCGTGGCTTTGTAAGTCATGGGCCATAGGTTGTACGTAGGACATCAAACTACAGGGAACTCCAGAAAGTTGGAATATGGTTTCAGGGTAGGATACCTTATAATTTACCATAAAGGGTTTAGGATAATCATATTCCAACTTTCTGGCTTTTACCTTATGCGTGTATTTCAGCGAACTCGAGGCTCTATGAAACCTGAGCGAAGGAAACCTCAGTGGATACTAAGGAGATGTAGGGAGAACGAGGTCAGTTTTTTTTTTCAGCGCACCTTTTTCGACCTTAACAAAAAGGGGCGCTTAGGGGCGGAACGAGGTCAGTTTAGGGTTTAGGATTTATACTGAAGTTTACATCAACCCAAACTTGACTTAGGTTGGGCATTGTAGGATGTAATGGCTAGGGCTTCGCGCCCTGCAGTGGGCTGCTGACATTGGCTACTTCTGCAAGCGTTGCCTTGCTTACCCAATAAGCCACAGAGATGAAAGGTTAAACTTTCCGAGTCCTACTAAACTATGAGAGCCCACAAAAAATGTGAAGGTTGGGTGTTGGGGATCTAAGTTGCTTGTTCTACTGTTGATGATATAAATCCTGCATTACCTTAAGGACCCTAAACTATGGGAATTATGGTATATTTCTTATTATGGGTCATGCAGGATTTATATCATCAACCGTAGTTCTGATTGTCACTTGGAGGTTATTCGATTCAACCTTCAATCCGAAGCAGGCCAACCCTGAACCCGAAAGCCCCAGAGCCCTAAACCCTAGACCCCAAAACCTCTCAAACCCTAAACCCTACTTAGAGGATCATGGGACTTAGTAAGTAAGTTATAGAAGGGATTATAAGTCCCCTAAGTGGGGTTATCCTAATTATAACCTACTTATAACCTGACTTACTAAGTCCCATGATCCTCTAAGTACCCAGTCCTTACAAAGTCTCGCAGTCAAGGAATACCTGGACCCTACGGAACCTACCTTTTTAGGGTTCCCTAGTATGATTTCTTTTTATAAGTCCTTAAAAAGGTAGGTTACTTGGGGTCAAGGTATGCCTTAAAGCACTTTCGGGGCACCTATTACAAGTCATATTTCTTAATTAAAGGGGTTTCGGAATCTCTGGGTAAGGGTTCAGGGTGCAGGTCTCCCTTAAGGTTTAGGGTTTAGGGCCTAGGGTTTAGGGTTTATAGAGCTTAGGGTTTCGGATGTAGGGTTTACCTTAACCCTGAAGAACCTACCTTTTTTAGGGTTCCCTATTATGATTTCCTTATATAAGTCCTTAAAAAGGTAGGTTCTTCAGGGTTAAGGTAGGGTTTAGGTCTTAGTCGCACCTGGTGCGTTTGCCGGCGATGCGCAGCGGGTCGCCCCGCCTTCCAGGACTTCGGGCTTTAGGGCTTTAGGGTGTGGGGCTCATGGGGTATAGGGTTTAGGCCTTGGGTTTGGGGTTTAGAGTTGAAGGTCTCAAGGCTTGCCTTAACCTACCCAAAACAACTGTTTGGCAGGCTCTTATGATAACCCCCCTGTTTTATAGAGCTGCTAACACTTTTTAGGAACTCTACATCCTAAACTGCGCATCCTAGACTTTACATCTCAAACTTTGACCCCTAATCTCTACATCCTAAAATCTACATCCCAACCCTAACCCCTCAACTCTACATCCCAAACTCTGACCCCTGAGCTCTGCATGCTAAACTCTACACCCTAAACTCTGACCCCTAAACTCTACATCCTAAACTCTACATGCCAAACTCTGACCCCTAAGCTCTACATCCTAAGCCGGAAACCCTCATCCGGCTGCCGGTGCCTGAAACTGGTCTCTTCTGCCCAGCGAGCATTGCTGGCTCCGCCATCGCGTCCCGAGGCCCTAAACCTACAGCTTCGAGCCTAAGGAGGCTTTAGGGATTTTAGGGTCTGCAGGGCCTGCCCCCCAAACAAACCCGCCCAACCCCGAATCGCCGCAAGTTCTATTGAGTACCCGACAGCCTTTCCAGGACCGCAGGTAGGTCGAGCTTCGGCTTGTGGATTTGGGTGTAAGCTTCGGGTCGGGAGAATGATTCTGAATATTCACGACAACTTCAGATACATGCATCACAGGTGCTGAGACAGAAACCCTCTCATGGCCATGCCAAGGGCTAACTTGCCCAAGCTTCGGAGCCATGGAAGCGGGCAAGGAACCTCGCGGTGTGGATCCCCAACTTCCAGCCCTCAACTCACCTAACCAGACAACCAACACACAAATCCCGAAACCCCAAACATCCTAAACCAAAACCAGCAACCAAACCCTGATCCAAGAAACCGGAATGTGATCCTCTCTGTGCTCAATCCCACTCCTTGAACCCCAACAAGCAACAACACAAACGGCATCAATTCCTGGCCGTGGAGTAGACAAGATTTCGTCCAGCAGTCGTAAGGGAGAGCGATCAAGCTGTGAGTGCTGTTCTGTCGTAGGGCCGTAGGGGTTGTACATGTAGCACCATGGACGGCGGGTGCGAATGCTTGCTGCACAAGATCTGTCAAGGAGAAAGATCATGCACTGTGCGATTCCTGTGGTGTAGAACACAGTGAAAGAAGAATTGCCCGAAACTCCTTCACCCTCCACGTTTCACATCCGAAACTTTCGTCAACCCTGAACCTCAACCCTAAACTCCCAAACCGCAAACCCTGAACCCCAATGGCCCAAGACCTCCGACCCTAAGCCCAAAACCCTAGACACCAAGCCGAAACCAAAGACCCCTAAAAATCTCGAAGCGCACGCCTTGCACAATGTCTGAGACTCTGCTTCATAGGGTTTATTTGGGGTTTAGGGTGTAGGGTATGAGGACTCCTCCAGTTAAAAGTGTTGCTTCCTGCTGTCATTCATATAATGAGTCATAGGGGGTTTCGGGCTCAGGTCTAGGATTTTGGGTCGGCCATATCGAAACCACAACCTATACAGTGCTTTGGAACTTCTTATTCTTATGAGACTGTAATATACTCCAAAACCCTGTTCTATGCATTCAAGGTCCTATGTTGAGCATTGGATGCGAACCCTAAGTGTAAACCCTAGCCCAAAACTTAGAGCCCTGAACCACTTGTCGAGATCTAAAGGTTACTCTACGAGGTTTAAGGCCTCTATACGGTGGCTCTGCAGTGCTCTGAGTTGAAGGGCTCGATAGGGGCTTTGGGCATTTTAGGGATTTAGGGTGCGGGAATTAGAGCGATTCAGCGGTTGGGGACAGACGATTCAGGATACCGAGTTTAGGATTTAGGGTAGCGCAGGGATGAATCAAGATTCAAAATTTGGCTTTACGACTTGTCTCACATGAGGATTCGGTGGGTAGACTTCGGATGTCTAGGACTGCGTATAGCTTTGGGCTTCGGGTACAGGGCTCCGAATGGTATCCACAAGCGCACTTGCTCCGAAAACCTAAAGCAAAACCCAACACCCTGCACAAGCTCAGTTCATCTGCACCTGCACTTCTTGGTGTGCTGTGGTGGTAGTCGCTTGCACCCCAGCCTGCAGAGGGAGATCGAACTAAGGAAGGAATGGGTTTTGCTAGAGGTGAGTGTTTAGGGCTCAGAGTTCGGGGTGTAGGGTTTAGGGTGTGAGATGTGGTCACAGATGAAAGGCGTAGAGTTCGGGGTATAGGATTTACGGTGTGAGATGTAGTCGCAGATAATCACCAACCTTCCATTTCCATCACAATCACCGTCGTCATAATTATCACCATCATCCTTGTAGATTGTAGCAATCACCATTGGCTGTAGTAAACAGTTATATAACCTCGCTTCTTCAACAGCCGGGCCCAAAAAAAGTTCAAACTTTCTAAGATAGAGCTGATATATAAGGCCAAAAAGTTTAAAGTTCCCCGACCACTATGTAAGTAACACTGTATAGACCTCACAGAACAACGGTATGGCGGCCTTACGAGGCCATAACCCTGTCGTTCACTAACAAATGATATGCACATGTAGCCGTACCCCGGCTGATATCAATATGAGGGCGTGGATCAGAGCCGTGATCCTACAAGCTGAAAACCCAAACCTGATCAAAACAAACACCCCGCACAATCAACCACGACCCTAAACCGAAAAATCACTTGGGTAGTTGTCCAAATTATGGGACCTTTTTGGGTACTCTAAATAATAGGTGCCGGACCCAAATTTTGACAACCACCCACTTAGTGAATGGAGTCAGCCCACAAACACTGCCCTACAACTTTCGCAGTGAGAATGAGAACCAAAAAGCTTGCCAGTGCGGGGGTGCCCGGCAGTTCTCGAATTTTTCTCTATGCGCAAAGCATCCCTAAACCCTAAACCCTAAACCCTAAATCCTAAACCCTAAACCCTAAACCCTTTTGCTGCCAACCCTACAGCCTAACGTCCCTCCCAAGTTAAGGGTTTAGGGTTTAGTTTGGCAAAGTTTGGGGTTTAGGTTACCCTATGCTTCCAAGGACCTCATAGTTAGGGCCCTAGACCCCTAAAGGACCCAATAATAGGGTCCCTGGAAGCCTAGGGTTAAGTTTGAAAAGGGTTTGGTTTAGGGTTTTAAAGTTACCCTAAACCCTACCTGTGTTCCTTTTGTTGGTTGACCAAAATCTCCATTATAGAATCCTAACCCTAAAACTGGTCAACCAAAAAAGGAACTACAATAGAGACTCTAGGTAAGCCCTAAACGTGACTCACAAACAGCAGATCGGCCCTGGGTGCAGAGTTGCAAGCCTCTGCGAATTCCACATCGGTCTGCGTCGACGCCTACTGTGGCGGAGGGATTTTAGAGGTTTAGGGGTTTAGGGTTTAGGGCTTACGGCTTAGAAGGTTAGGGCCGTTTAGGGTTAAGGGTTTAGGGTTTAAGGGCGTGAGGCTTTAAGTTTAGGGGTTTAGGGGTTCAAGGAGATGGGCTTGGGGTTTCAGGGTTTGTAGGGTTGAAGGATTAGGGCTTGGGTTTCAGAGTGTAGGGTTTTTGGAATGTAGGGCTTGCGTACTGGGGCTTCCTTATGCAAGTGAACAAACCATACATGCACGAGTTCCGAATCCTAAACTCCAGAACCCTCAAGCCTACCAAACCCTTACTTAAGCCCTTCTACCTCCATCAGGAAACAATAGACCTCAATGGTTCCCCATTTAACAACCCCTGTCTAACCCGGAAAAGAAAAGGATAATGAACTCTTAGAATCACGTTCACCGATTTGGCTTCCCAGAGCCTCCAAAACCCCTTAATTAAGGAATATACCTTAAATCATATTTGGATCCCTACCATAATTTAAGGTATATTCCTTAATTAAGGGATATTGGAGTCTCTGGGTTTGAGGGTTTAGGGTCCCTGCGTCTCAGAATCCCACTGGGCCCTTCATCCTGAACCCTGAAACCCAACATGTGAAGCACGCTCTAAACCTTGAACACCCCAAAAGCCCCAAATCCCTAAACTCCCACACCCGGAAAACCTAAACCCTGAAGCCGCTAGTCTAAAATCCCGAAAGTCTACACCGTCAACTCCTTAATCCCAAAAAAAAACCCTTAAAGCCTGAGCCCTGAAACCCAAAATCCGGAAAGCCCAAAGCCTAAGGCCTAAACCTGAAACCCCTAAAATCCTACAGACCCTAAAACCCCAAACCCCTTAATCCTAAAACCCTAAAACCCAAAGGGTCCGAAGTACCTGTGTAGTAGAGCGTAGGGTTTCTATATTAGGAATTGTTATTATTATTTGGGGAAGCATCCCCCATAACAGTACTTTGGACCTTTTGGGAAACCTTCGAACAAGCTCCGGATCCGCCTTTCTAAATCCTAAAAACCCCTATATGAATCCTCCTACAGTCCCTAAAGCCCCTACCAGCCCCAAACCCCTTAACCCTAACACCCCTAAAAGCCCTATAAATCCTACTAAAGTCCCTAAAGCCCCAAACTCTACACCCTAAAACCCTAAAACCCTAAAACCCTAAACCCTAAACCCTAAACCCTAAAACCCTAAACCCTAAACCCTAAGCCCCCTAAACCCTAAACCCTAAAACCCTAAACCCTAAACGCCCCAAACCCTAAACCCTCAATTTTTGTGCTTCTTTGGCTCCGGAGCACCGAGCCGCCTCGAAAGTTTTCACCCTCGGCCGCTGCACCCCGGAGCGGCCGGTCGGCCCGGCGCCTACTTGGAGGGTCGGGGGACTTAGTAAGTAGTGTTATAAAGGGATCTTTAGAGGGATCTATAGTATAGAGGTTCTACCAAAACCCCTTACTTAAGGAATATACCTTATGGGGATCCTAATATGATTTAAAGTATCCAAAACCCCTTACTTAAGGAATATACCTTAAATTATAGTGGGGATCCTAATATGATTTAAGGTATATTCCTTAATTAAGGGGTTTTGGAGTCTCTGGGTAGCAGAGACACCGGCGGAGCAAGCCACGGGTTACCGGGCTCCTTTAAAGGGATCCTTACGGGGATCCTTAGTAACTTAGAGGGATCTATATGGGTTCTAGTAGGGTTCAGGGCTTAAGGTTCAGGGTTTAGGATTGCGCAGGTTTAGGGTTTAGGTTTCTTTTTTTGAGTGCAAAGCCGCGGTTTAGGGCTTAGGGCTTCGGCTTTAGGGTTTGTGGCTTCGGGCTTCAGGTTTAGGGTTTGGGGTTCAGGGCTCAAGGTTTAGGGCTTAGGGGTTTAGGGCTTTAGGCTTCGGGTTTAGGGTTTAGGGATTAAGGGTTAGGGTTCGGAGTTCAGGGTTTAGGGTTCAGGGCCTTGAGTTTAGGCTTTAGGCTTCAAGGTCTAGGGTTTAGTAATAACTGAAGATAGAAACCGACAGCACAGAGCTAACTATGATGGTCAACACACAACTGTGAATATGAGGGCAATAAGAACGATGGCGATGGCGAGGGCGGAAGCCAGACATGCTATCAGTATAAAGCTAGCAATGATAGTGAACATAGAATATGACGACAACAAATGATGACAATAAGAACACAAATAGCGACGGCGATAGCGATAGCCACACATGAAGCGAAAAAGAAAAGCATCGTCAAGATTGGCCTGGTCTCTAGACCCCGCCATCCCAGAATGAATGCCAATCTCTTCATTAGCGGAGCCGGAACTCAAGCTGTGTACGAATCATCATACAGCCGACTGGCCTGATTGAGCGCGGGCGGCCCGGTTGCAAATATACCTCAGGCCACGTGGAGGGTCACGGGACTTAGTAAATAGGTAATAGGCACCCTAATAGGGGTTGTGATACGGTTGATGATATAAATCCTGCATTACCTTAAGGACCCTAAACTATGGAAATTATGGTAGATTCCTTATTATGGGTAATGCAGGAGCAAGGCTCAGTTCTCGGCTGTCCGGTCCTCGAAGATGTGCAAGGTCGGCACTTGCGTGTGCCGCGTAGAGTAGCAGCCCGGGTCTCTGCGCCGTTGCGATTCTGCGCTATGAGACATGCATTCATAACCGTTTGTGCCTGGCTTCTATGTTAATTAACGCAGCTCAGGCTCGCAGATAAATAACGTGGCCGTGATAGAACGTGTTGATGTGACGCGACAGCTCCTTCTTCTTCAGGCCCAGCGCCGAGCGGCGGCGGTTGTTCTCCAGATGCTTCTCAACCTTCTCCCGGAAAGAGGAATCGATGTGATGTCGAAGGACTGAGTGCTCCAGCAGGCACAGTATTGCCTCGAGCACGATTCCTTGTGTCAAGGCCCAGCTTCCTAATTAAGTCCATCACCCTTTCCAGGGTGACATCAACCGTACGTGTTTATACTTGTATAAGGGCGTTTCCGAACATAGGGGATCCTAATATAGTACCCTATATAATAGGATCCCTATTATAAGGACCCCCAAATAAGGTACCCTAATTTTCGGAAACTCCCATAACAGTATAACATACTTCGGCTCAATGACTTGAGAGTAGATAAGATCGGACGTTCACCGGCTTCGTGCCCAGAGCGCCCTTAGAACCCCGAGGATTCCTACATAGCCCCATGCGGCTCATTTCAAAAACGAAACGAAACGGAATAAATTCTCTTAAGAACACTCAAGTCTTTAATTATAGGGCCGAAGCAGGGTTTTGAATTTGAGGTGTTGATTCAGAGTGGCTAATTCAAGGCCCGGGGTTTTCTGGCTTTCGGTGGGTTGCGATTTTCGAAGATCCTGCCACTTAACGTGCTAAAAAAACCCGCAAGCCAGCGAAAAAAAAGCTGGAGCCGAAACCCAAGCCGTAAACCCTAAAACCTGACGCCCTAAACCTTCAACCAAAACGCCCCATATCCCGTTAAGCGTCCCACCGAAACCCTGGGTCTGAAAACCACAATAGGGCTACTATTAACGTCCTATAATATATCTATGATTACTATTCAACTGTTACTGAGTGGGGGGTAGCACCCAACACATAACAGAAATACTGACCGCTACAGCTGGCGGACATGATTCAGCACGCCAAACCCCTCAAAACACAACCCGAAAAAAACACCAAAAATGCTCTAACAAAACACAAAAATCCCTTCAACAAAATCCATGAAAAAAACGCAAACACGTGCATCGTTGACAAAACCCTCTAAACAGGAGAGACAAAATCCTTTAGAAATACTCTTGACTGCGGCTCATGTGGCTCCTGCATGTGAAGCGGGGCTTTGCAAGAGCGGCACCTCCCCAGCTCCTGGATTCGAACCCCGGGTGTGGGGCTTTGAAGGCTTTTGAGGATTTATGGGTTAGGGTTTAGGGCTTAGGGCTTTAAGGGTCCGGGGTCTAACTAGGGTTCAAGCATTAGGGGACTAGGTGTAGGTCTGTTAAGGGCTTAGGGCTTTAAAGGCCAAGTAAGGGTTTAGGGCTTCTTTGGAATTACAGTTTAAGGCTTGGGGCTTTGAGGGCTAGGGGTTTCGGGCGGTTCAAGGGTTTAGGGTTCATGGAGAACCACGTGAAATCCTGTAGGCTCTCGGGCTTTATCTCGTCTGGAGGGTCTAGGCTGTTGCAGCTTTTGTACGTTTCATAAGGCTTCTGCTAGACTTTCTTCCGCAGGGATTTAGGGCTCAGGGGTTTAGGGTTTAGCGCTTCGGGCTCCCCGGGTTTAGGGGATTTAAAGCCTTCAACGCTTGGGCTCGTGGATTTGGCGTTTAGGCCGTGGGTCTTTAGGCCCTTGGGGCTTTGGGTTGTGGGTTTGGGGTTTTAGGTCTTGGGTCTGAAACTGTTCTGGGTTTCCTACTTGTCGGGCATCAGGGGAACTAAGGGTTAACATTTTTGGTTATATAAAGATTATATAGGGACTATACTACACAGAGGAACAAAGCTTTACTCAGTGTTAATTAGTGTTAAGTAGTTATCTGAAGAACAGAACTCTGAAAGTGCTGAGAAGTGGTTAAACATTACCTACTCAACTACCAGGGCTTCGGGTTTTAGGCTCGGCCTTGAGGTTGACAACTGAAACCCCGGAAGGAATGTGCCTGTGATGATCGCACGTAGTATAGGAACCTGACAAAGAAACCCTGGCCCTATAACCCCAAAGTAGCAGGAGTCATATAAGGAGCCCTAGTAAAGGCCCAAGGTCTCTTAATCAGGTTTCTACATTGTTATAGTACCCTTATAGATCCCTTAACTTAACCCTTATAGACCTTTTAACGGAACCCTAGTAAAGGCCCAAGGTTTCTTAATCAGGTTCCTACATTACGACGTCTTCGTTGCTAAAGCCCTGGCCCCGCGATCGCTGAAAGACACCGAAACTTCAGGCGCTGTCGACCTTGCCTAGGGAGTCATACCCTGCCCCTATTTGGGGCTGGGAGTACCTAACTAGTTCTATTGATGGGATCTGTTATATAGAAAAGTAGATACCCTAAACAAGGGGTGTGGTATGACCCTGGTGAATCCTAAACGCCGACCACCACCTTCTTAGACCCATATGAAACTACGCATTGCGATGAGAAAAAGTTTTCGTGGCCTTATGTTATGTTATAATACAAGATGTTTCACCGTCAGACACCTTAAACCCTGAACCCCGAACTCTAAACTCTAAGCCCGAAACTCTCAACTCTAAACTCTCAACTCAGCCCCTAAACCCTAAACCCTAAACCCTGAATGAAAACCGAAACTCTCAACCCTAAACCCTAAACGCCGTGCTCTTTTTGGCGACTGCTTTTGCTCCACACGCCAGGCAGCGCCGCGAAGGTCCGTGCCTCGGACTGAAAAGTGCTTTTGTAGGGTTTCAGAGTGTATGGCTTAAGGTTTGGAGTTTAGGGGTTTAGGGTTTAGGGTTTAAGGCTTAGGGTTTAGGGTTTAGGGATTTAGGGTGGTATTGAGGGCTGTTTAAGTCTAGGATTTCGGGCTTATCGTTCCCGGTTAGGGTTTAGGGTTTAGGGTGGTATTGGGGGGCTGTTTCGCACTTGGAGCAGGGTTCCAGAGGAATTACAAGGCTTCGATTGCCGAGAGATACATATACTTTTGCATGGTTAAAGCAGGGTCTCGGTGGTGTGTGTGTGTGTTACTGTAAAACAGGATTCTGAAATCGAGTTGTGTTCTCGCCGCCCAAATTTTTACCCACTGAGTTCACGGGTAAACTCCCCGTTCTGAGGAAATTCTAGCTGTTAGGCCCCGAATAATAAAAGCCCAGAAAGACCCCAACACAAAAGCACTCGACACCTCCGAATAGCCGAGAGCCGTGTCTGCTTGGAGGATCAAATGCTCAACAGCTACAGTAATGAATGGATGTAGGCATTTGCGGAGTTTTCTCGCGTGCGACAAAAGTCGCACTGGCAGGGGTGGGACATCCAGAAGCAACATTACCCCTTCCATAAACGACTTCTATTCCAGAACTCGCGCTCGAGTGGCAGCCTGGAATTGAGCGAACTTCTCGGCTCGCCCCCCATTTCGCCAGCCACGTGGTGTTGTCTTTGTCACAGGCTACAACGGCCACTTGCCGACGCAGTGGCTTCTCGGATTGCAGGTACAGTGCTCGAAAGCAAAGTCGCCTTGCAACTCTGTGTCCCAATGCTCTTGGCGGAAGTCACGTGCCCAATGGAGCAGGCTGAGGCATCTAGCACCCGCCTGGACGCTCAGCGGAACACCCTGCCACGAGCTCCCTTTGGTTGGCGAAGGCAGCATCGGGAGGCCCCACTGAGGTCCATGATTTTTTGCGACGGCCAGCCAGACAACTGCCCAAGAATCTGTTGATGATGTAAACCCTGCAGTACCTTAAGGACCCTAAACAATGGGAATTATGGTATATTCCTTATTATGGGTAGTGCAGGATATATATCATCCACCGTAGGTTGTGTTCAAGGGAGTGTCGAAGCGTTGGAGTTGCTCTGCTTATCACCCTACTGAATGCCTACTGAAGTGCTTTGACCCATCAACTAGAACCTCGAACGCCTAAACCCTAAACCCGAAACCCCAAAACCGCAAATCCTGAAGCCCTTGTACCCAACGGTCATCTCAGAAACAGAAAAAACCTCGAACGCCAACCATCCACCGGATCAAGTGCGCCCAGGTCGGGTTTAGGGTCTATAGGGCCTACAGCGGGTATCTGAGGGTTTAGAGTCTAGGGCTTGGGGTTTTAGAGCTTAGGATAACGCAAAATTCATGCTATGCAGAGAAAGAAAGGGCAGGTGAAAATTTCCGTCATAAGACCCTAACCGAAACCCCTTGTAACAAGCATATCCCCTGAACAAGAAATTCTTTCAGTGCTTGCCCCGGAGCCCACAGCTTCGCGCGCTGCAGCCGCGCCTCGCGCGCGGCTCCCAGCCGCGCGCGTACGGAGATCCTCCAGAGGGTTTTCGGGTTTTGGGGTTTAGCTCTGTTAAGGTAAAAGCCAGAAAGTTGGAATATCATTATCCTAAGCCCTTTATGGTAAATTATAGGGTATCCTACCCTGAAACCATATTCCAACTTTCTGGAGTTCCCTGTAGGGTTTAGGGTTCAGGGTGTTAGGGTCTAGGGTGTAAGGTTCAGGCCCTGAACCCGAATCCAAGAAGCTCAACGCAATTCGTTCCATGTTAAACCCTACTTAAAGGGTCATGGGACTTAGTAACTAGGGTTACAATTAGGGGAACTATACTTATAATTACTTACAACCACAATTAGGGTACTTATATCCCTACTTACTAAGTCACATGATCCTCCAAGTACAGTCTATCTCTGTACCCTCATTTAACACCGAACTCAAGATCTAAATCTCTATTCTCCTAAGGGCAATTCTCTAAATTACGGTTCCTTTTGGGTCTGGAATTAGTTTGGGAATTTTTTTTTTTTTTTTTGTATTTTTTTTTTTTTTGTGGTTTGCTTGGCCGCCACGCCACAGCGCCAGCGCTTCGACACGCAGGATCCCTGTGGAGGGTTCATCGGGGACGTAGAAAATTTGCACCGCACCACAGCGCCAGCGCTTCGACCCGCAGGATCCCTGTGAAGGGTTCATCGGGGACATACAAAATTTGCGCCGCGCCACAGCGCCAGCGCTTCGACACGCAGGATCCCTGTGGAGGGTTCATCGGGGACGTAGAAAATTTGCACCGCACCACAGCGCCAGCGCTTCGACCCGCAGGATCCCTGTGAAGGGTTCATCGGGGACATACAAAATTTGCGCCGCGCCACAGCGCCAGCGCTTCGACACGCAGGATCCCTGTGGAGGGTTCATCGGGGACGCAGAAAATTTGCACCGCACCACAGCGCCAGCGCTTCGACACGCAGGATCCCTGTGGAAGCTTCATCGGGGACGTTGAAAATTTGCACCGCGCCACAGCGCCGGCGCGTCGACACGCAGTAGCCCTGTGAAGGGTTCATCGGGGACCTCCCCCCTTTGCAAACCTTTTAAATCCTTCACGATTGATTGTGTTTTCTTCGCATCTTGTGTTTTGGCAAATACGTTTTTGTGCATCTTTCTTGCCTTTAGTGAGCGGGGAGTTTAGTCTAAAAAAGCGGGGGGGTTGGGGGGGCGCAGCCCCCCCCATTTGTAAACCTTTTAAAACCTTCACGATTGATTGTGTTTACTTCGCATTCAACCACCCTGACGGTTTGTTGTATTTACAAACCCTTTAAACCCTTCACGACTGACTGTGTTTTCTTCGCATTAAACCACCCTGACGCGTTGTTGTCTGGCTTTCTCCTTCTTCTGTGTTGGCGAATACGTTTTTGTGCATCTCTTCGTGCCAGTGAGCGGGGAGTTTAGCCAAAAAAAAGCGGGGGGGCTTGGGGGGGCGCAGCCTGCAAACCTTTTAAACCCTTCACGATTGATTGTGTTTACTTCGCATTAAACCACCCTGACGCGTTCTTGTCTGGCTTTCTTCTTCTTGTGTTTTGGCGAATACGTTTTTGTGCATTTCTTCGCGGCTTTTTAGTGAGCGGGGAGTTTAGCCTAAACAAAGCGGGGGGGTTGGGGGGGGCGCAGCCACCCCCCCAGTTGCAAACCTTTTAAATCCTTCACGATTGATTGTGTTTTCTTCGCATCAAACCACCCTGACGCGTTGTTGTCTGGACTTCTCCTTCTTGTGTTTTGGCGAATACGTTTTTGTGCATCTCTTCGTGCCTTTAGTGAGCGGGGAGTTTAGTCTAAAAAAAGCGGGGGGGTTTGGGGGGGGCGCAGCCCCCCCCATTTCCAAACCTTTTAAACCCTTCACGATTGATTGTGTTTACTGTTTACTTCGCATTCAACCACCCTGACGCTTTGTTGTATTTACAAACCCTTTAAACCCCTCACGACTGATTGTGTTGTCTTCGCATTAAACCACCCTGACGCGTTGTTGTCTGGCTTTCTCCTTCTACTGTGTTGGCGAATACGTTTTTGTGCATCACTTTGTGCTAGTGAGCGGGGAGTTTAGTCTAAAAAAAGCGGGGGGGTTGGGGGGGGCGCAGCCTGCAAACCTTTTAAACCCTTCACGATTGATTGTGTTTACTTCGCATTAAACCACCCTGACGCGTTGTTGTCTGGCTTTCTTCTCCTTGTGCTTTGGCGAATACGTTTTTGTGCATCTCTTCGCGGCTTTTTAGTGAGCGGGAAGTTTAGCCTAAAAAAAGCGGGGGGGTTGGGGGGGCGCAGCCCCCCCCATTTGTAAACCTTTTAAAACCTTCACGATTGATTGTGTTTACTTCGCATTCAACCACCCTGACGGTTTGTTGTATTTACAAACCCTTTAAACCCTTCACGACTGACTGTGTTTTCTTCGCATTAAACCACCCTGACGCGTTGTTGTCTGGCTTTCTCCTCTTTCTGTGTTGGGCGAAATACGTTTTGTGCAGCTTTGCGCCAGATGAGCGGGGAAGTTTAGCAAAAAAAAAAGAGGGGGGCGGGGGGCTTGGTGGCGGGCGCAGCCTGGCAAAACACTTTTAAAACCCTCTCCGAGTGATTGTGTGTACTTAGCATAAAACCACCTGGCGAGTTCTTGTCTGGCTGTTCTTCCGTCTTGTGTTTGGCGAATAAGTTTTTGTGCATTTCTGTCGCGGCTTGTTTATGAAGCGGTGGAGTTTAGCTAAAACAAAGAGGGGGGTGGTTTGGGGGGGGGCGCAGCCACCCCCCCAGTGCAAACCGTTTAATCCATCCACGATTGGATTGTGTTCTTCGCATCAAAATACCCGACGCGTTGTGTCTGGACTTCCTGCTTGTGTTTTTGGCGAATAGTTTTTGTGAATCTCTTCGTGCCTCCTTAGTGAGGGGGAGTTTGAGTCTAAAAAAGCGGGGGGGGTTGGGGGGGGGCGCAGCCCCCCCCATTTCCAAACCTTTTAAACCCTTCACGATTGATTGTGTTTACTTCGCATTCAACCACCCTGACGCTTTGTTGTATTTACAAACCCTTTAAACCCCTCACGACTGATTGTGTTGTCTTCGCATTAAACCACCCTGATGCGTTGTTGTCTGGCTTTCTCCTTCTACTGTGTTGGCGAATACGTTTTTGTGCATCTCTTCGTGCTAGTGAGCGGGGAGTTTAGTCTAAAAAAAAGCCGGGGGGTTGGGGGGGGGCGCAGCCTGCAAACCTTTTAAACCCTTCACGATTGATTGTGTTTACTTCGCATTAAACCACCCTGACGCGTTGTTGTCTGGCTTTCTTCTTCTTGTGCTTTGGCGAATACGTTTTTGTGCATCTCTTCGCGGCTTTTTAGTGAGCGGGAAGTTTAGCCTAAAAAAAGCGGGGGGGTTGCCCCCCCCATTTGCAAACCTTTTAAACCCTTCACGATTGATTGTGTTTACTTCGCATTAAGCCACCCTGACGCTTTGTTGTATTTACAAACCCTTTCAACCCTTCACGACTGATTGTGTTTTCTTCGCATTAAACCACCCTGACGCGTTGTTGTACGACATAAGGAGGCAGTATTCTCGAAGCTAGACAGTATAAGAAGTTGCGAAGCGAAAAAGCCAAGAAGCCGAAAAGCCAAGAAGCCAGAAGCCAAGAAGCCAGGGAAGCCGAGAAGCCAAAAGCCCAGAAGCCAGGGAATCCAAGAAGCCAGAAGCCAAGAAGCCAAGCGCGCACACAAGTCAAAAAAAAAATGCCCCCCCCAAAAAAAATCCCAAAATAAATACACCTCCTTAACTCATGGTATCCCAGAGTTTCCTGCGATAGCACATACGCTCTGTGACATACATCAAACGGCTCAGTTGCCTTGAGCGCCCTCTCTGCATTGGTGGCATGCCCCACATAAGCCAGATCGCGGAGGTAGGGCTTGACAAGTTCTGTCCACTCCGTCAGGAGGGAATCGCCATGGAGCTCAGAGCCCTCAACCGGCATTCCCTGATGCGCTGGGCTGTTGAAGTGGCGGTGCCACATCTCGTACAGGAGAGGGAATCCTGCGTACGGGTACTGCTTCCGCAGACCAATCCACTCGCCATTACGAATTCGGCCGAGAAAGATGTAAGCGTCTTTGAAATACGCTGGTTCCTCAAAGGCCATCGCTTCCGCGAGGCGATCAGGGTCCTTAAGAGCCCTGCGGAAAGCCTCGATGCGTCGGCGACGCTCCTCGATCGAGATCACAGGCAAGGAGGGGGATGCCATGACTGCTGTGCTTTCTAGGAAGTCTTCACTCAAAGTAGCTTGTACCGCAACAGCAGCTTGTCGTGCAGGAAATCGTGGCTCGAAAATGTTCTTGAGCTTACAGCCATGAAAATTGTTCATCACTTCAATTGGCAATTTCTTGTAGGAAGCATGCAATCTCCAATGACCTAAATTGCCTGATCTTTCGTCATCAAGGATCTCGAAACTCGTACACTCATGACTGGAACACTATTTAATAACTCGATCCATCTTCCATGAGAAGTGATCCCACGGAGCAATCGATACATAACGACATTTATTCATGTCCAATCCAGTGCTTAAGATGACGAAAGAAGACCATAGCTTGCCGAAGTGTTTGCGGTCATCAGGACCCCCCGCAAAGCGCAGGTCAACCCAAACGATGATTGGAACATTTGCCTTGGCATAGCCTTTCACGACCTTGAGCAAGTCCCTACTCGTCTGAGTGTTGTTAAGGTCCATGTTGTGAGTTACTCGAACAACAGATGGGCTACCGCTACCATTATCGTCTGCCCTTCCGAGCAGAGACAACGACGGATTCATGTCCCCATTCAATGAGAACCCCGTCGTTCTCGGGCTCGATCCTCTTCTCGAGGTCGTCTGGCACGACGATCGGCGAAGCAGGCCTCGATGGTTTGACATAGACATGGCCAATGAGGAAAATCGCTCTCTTCCATTTGTCAATGTTGGTAAATGGCTTAGTCAAAATGTCGGCAGACTGCAGCAAGGTACTAATATACGCGAGATCATAGTGTTTCCTCCTGAACTGTTCCGATACCCATCCGAGATTGATTCTCTGGGTTTTATCTGTGTGCCTAAATGCTGGTGACCTCCCGGACTCCATAATCCTAATGGTGGCCTGGTTATCTTCCAACATCACAGGTTGCATGCAATGTGGTGCGGCCATGATCAATGAATGTTCGGATCTGATCTTCGCATCATCGGTGTACTCGAAGTCGCCAAGTCCGTGACGGAGCTTGTAAGCCTCGTAGTTCAACTCGGCTTCTGCTTCCGCAGAGCGACGATACTCCAATGATGACTTCCGGGACAGGCACAAGATGGCTTTAGCATCCTTCGGAACCATGTAGGAGGCATTCTCGAGCTCTTCCCAAGCAACAGCTTCTTCTGTTCTGGACCATTTGTCCCCCCGGAGCAACCACACATCTCGAAGAGGATGGGATGAAAGCTCAACGGGTTCAGGTATACTATCACCTCCTGAAAGAACAGCTACTCGACAATCAATAAGTTCATGTCTACCGGTCTTTGGCACCTGAGAAGCTACATCCTTATCTGGGAATTTGGCCAAACAGGCATCTCCCTTCCGGGGTGCGCACGGCTTTGATGCGTCTGAACCCCCCCCCTGCCTTCAGGAGCACACTCCACAAAGCGGAGGATGGCAAACCAACAGTTCTCAAAGCTATGTTCGCGCAAACGACCTCGGACTCGGTAGAACTGATCGAAATTGAGGTTTGCTTCTTGCTGTAAGCCGCCAAAGGAAAATAGGTATTGGGTCCTACCAAAGCCTCAAAACTCAAAACATCCTGATGTGCTCTTGTTATCATGTTCACCAGCATGATCAGCGTCTGCGAACAGCCCTATTTTGCACTGGTCAATCGGGTCACCGATGAATCCCCTCAACTTCAAGTCAAGAGTGGCATTGATGTAACACATCAATCGGTGGAGAGCCCGATCGCATTCAGCAGACCACTTGGTTACTCTGCTAGCCAATCCCTGAACAGCCCGAAGTAAATCATAACGAGCCATCCTGGCCGCAAACAAAAGCTTCATCAAAACTCGGCTAGCGACGGGAGCCAATTCACCCTTTGCCTCGGCCTCATCGTCGATGGGCCTCGCGATCTTCTCGTCGGCGAACGGTGTGGAGGCTGACTTAAGGGTGTGGTACTTGGGGCCAGCAAGATCCTTGTACTTTTGTACAGCTTGTTCAAGAAATGATTTCATGTCAGATTCGATGATGTTGACGGGTTTATTCATGCATCCTTTGCCGTCAGATAATTGGCTGATGTCATAGAAGGCCTGTTTTCTAGATTCCTTCTTCGCAAGCTTCTTGTCACGGATGCGTTTAACAGCGGCCACGGCATGGTGCTTGTCAAGACCACGATCAAACAGATAAGTGGTTCCCGTCCAAAGTCCTGAAGCCTTGCCCCCCCGGAAACCATCATCCCATTGTTCTTCTGGAGAAGTCCTTCCAAGAAGCTGACGTTCGGTCAATCGTAGATCGCCGATGTTCAAGACGTCTGCTTCCGCAGCGCTAACAGCATACTTAGCTTTACGAGGCTGCATATGATGGCGAACAATTACACCTTCATCGGGATAGTACTCTGTGTAATCCTGGGATGTAGCCGGAACCGAAGGTTTGCTGCAGGGTCAGGAATGCTTTTGTCAAAGATGTGGGCAAAGGGATGGTCAGCTGTTCCCAGTTGAACTTTCTTCTTCTCAACATGTTCACACCCAAGGTATCTTCCAAGTGGAGTCGGGCTGTCCATGTCAATCTTGGACCCGATCAGCTTCCACCCTTCCTGCATGTTCTCAGCAGGTCCAGCCATCTTGAAATCATCAACGTAGACAGCTAATAGCAGGCGAAGCTTAGGATGAAAGAAACCGAAGGCCATGAAGAAGGAAACAGAAGATCAAAACCCACTTGTTTGAGTCTCTGCTCGCAATGCTTCTCCCAGAAGCCCCCCGAATCAGGATGTCCATACAGCGCGAGGTAAAGCCGAACAACTGGATCTTTGAACTTACCAACCCAGGACTTAGGCCACCGCTCCCTTGGCAATCGAACCCAAGTTTCGGCACCTTTTAATGTCGTCTGAGTGTAAGCTTGCTTACCGTCGGCCTGTTCACAGGCGAAACCCGGCTGAGATCCATACGCATCCAGCACCTTGCCAGCCTCCATCGAAGCAGGACTTGATCCTAGCTCTGAGAACAAGGCGGCATTGCTGCTTTCGTCCTGGACATTGTTACCCTGAAAGACCGTCCGGCCTTTGAATTTCCTCAGGGGATTTCCTTTAGGGAGTTCGCTTCCCTTTTCTACACAGATTTCGAAAACACGTCCAACATGAGCCTTGCGACCCCGTCTGACGGCTTCCGCCGAGATCTCTGACCACTCCCGTGGGTTATCCATGTCCCAGGCTCGCTTTTGCATAAGCTTAGCCCATTCCACATCAAGTGATTTCTGGGCATCACTGTTCTCCGCGAGCTCCTTCTTGCCAACTGGACGAGCTACTAGTGCCATGATGACTTCCAGCTCAGATTGTGTAAACTGACGATCTTGACCAATCTTTTCACGATGCTCGCCACTACATGGGATAGTTGGCATAGTCGGGAAGGGTTCCCCCACGATATGAGCACTGCTAGCACCCAATGGTAGGATCTCAAAGATGGTTTTGCCGGTCCATCTAAAAGGCAATTTCTTATTCCTTCT
>CAJNDT010005945.1:0-136231 GCA_905221615.1 Symbiodinium sp. CCMP2592
CGTTCGTGGGGAACGCCACTCAATCATGATTCTAGACGAGGAGTCTGGGATTTCACTCAGATGTGATTGCCAAAGAAGGTCGCTTGCATGTGTGTTCACTAGTGGTAATATAATGTATCTACCTATAAATTGACCACCACCCATCTAACTCCCTTGATCCCTGAACCCAAAAACCCTTGGGCCCTAAAACCCTAAACTCGGAACCCCATAACCCTAAAAACCCTTAACATATTATTTAAATTAATATATATATATATATATATGTATACATGCATATATATATGGCAAAAGTAGTGCTCGACATCCTCCTGCATGGAAGGAGGTTCGGCCGCAGAAGACTGAGGAGCCCAAGCCAAAGAAGGACGAACCCAAGCCGAAGGACACGGAGAAGCCAAAGCCAAAGGACTCGGAGAAGCCAAAGCCCAAGGAGACGGAGAAGCCAAAGCCCAAGGACACGGAGAAGCCAAAGCCCAAGGACTCGGAGAAGCCAGAGCCCAAGGACGAGAAGCCAAGGCCGAAGGACGAGAAGCCAAAGCCCAAGGACACGGAGAAGTCAAAGCCGAAGGACGAGAAGCCACAGCCCAAGGACTCGGAGAAGCCAAAGCCCAAGGACGAGAAGCCAAAGCCGAAGGACACGGAGAAGCCAAAGCCCAAGGAGACGGAGAAGCCAAAGCCCAAGGACTCGGAGAAGCCAAAGCCCAAGGACACGGAGAAGCCAAAGCCCAAGGACACGGAGAAGCCAAAGCCCAAGGACTCGGAGAAGCCAGAGCCCAAGGACTCGGAGAAGCCTAAGCCCAAGGACACGGAGAAGTCTAAGCCGAAGGACACGGAGAAGCCAAAGCCACAGGACTCGGAGAAGCCAAAGCCCAAGGACGAGAAGCCGAAGCCGAAGGACACGGAGAAGCCAAAGCCCAAGGAGACGGAGAAGCCAAAGCCCAAGGACGAGAAGCCAAAGCCGAAGGACGAGAAGCCAAAGCCCAAGGACACGGAGAAGTCAAAGTCGAAGGACGAGAAGCCACAGCCCAAGGACTCGGAGAAGCCAAAGCCCAAGGACGAGAAGCCAAAGCCGAACGACACGGAGAAGCCAAAGCCCAAGGAGACGGAGAAGCCAAAGCCCAAGGACGACAAGCCAAAGCCGAAGGACACGGAGAAGCCAAAGCCCAAGGAGACGGAGGATCCAAAGCCGAAGATCGAGAAGCCAAAGCCGAAGGATACGGAGAAGCTAAAGCCTAAGGACACGGAGGAGCCAAAGCCGAAGAACGAGAAGCCAAAGCCGAAGGACACGGAGAAGCCAAAGGCAAAGGACACGGAGGAGCCAAAGACGAAGCGCAAGGCTGATCCGGCGCCAATCGAGAGGCGTGTGCGCCAGAAGTCTTCGCCCCGCAAGGCCCGTGGGTGTATAAGGTTGAGGCTTTAATGGGTCCACATCATGTCCATCTTTAGCGATCGCATATATAATTTAAGTTTTGTTAATATTATATATAATACCTGCATGGTATATGCCTGCGAGGTTATGTTTATAGGTATATCCTTGTAACGTGGATCAATCTACGTTCGCTTTGCATATCCAATAGCTACCGCCCTGATCCAAGCCATCCCGAATAACGTGTGCATGTACGTCAATTTCCATATTTGTGGTCACTGTATAGTTCGAACCAGGGAACCCTAGCTAATCCATAATTAAAGTTACTCTCCCCAGTATATACCAGCCCGACCCATCCCGAAAAATGTGTGCATGTGCAAGAGCTATTCTGATCATCGATCGTCGATATGTCGGAGCCTTAAATATAACCCCGCTTAAGCATTCCCCTCAAAACACACTTCCTAAGCGAACATCCCGCTAGACGGACGAAACCCTAAACCCAGAGCCAAATCGAGACGAAGTGTACCAATACGCCCATAACAGTAATTTAATAATACAGTCGCGATGTGTATACAAATTTGTTTGGAAAGCACGAGATATCGAGATCCTTCTTGGGGCGGACTGTGGCATGCAGTAGAAACTAGCAACGCTGTCTGGGTATATATTGCCTGGTGAGACTCGGTATCCTACTGCGGTATATTGCATGCATGCATGTATAGATCCTCACTATTAATCTAAGCTGGCACGGTCCTTATATATACTTGTTCCCTAGTAGTGGAAACCGAAATGCCGCGGCTATATATAATATATATATATATATATATATACACATATATGTATATATACTTTCTAGGAAACTACCATGCATGTTCGATCCATGCCATCCCCAATAACGTGTGGGTCCTATAAGATAGGTCTTGCCTAGTGAAAACCGATGTCCTGCTGCTGTATACTTTCTCAGGAAGTAACACTTGGAAGCCATCCCGAACATGTGTAGATCACCACAAACTAGCACATTGACAATGCTGTCTGGGTCCTAGGAATTGCCTAGTGAAAACCGATGTCCTGCTGCTGTATACTTTCTCAGGAAGTAACACTTGGAAACCATCCCGAACATGTGTAGATCACCACGAAGTAGCACATTGACAATGCTGTCTGGGTCCTAGGAATTGCCCAGCGAAAACTGATATCCTGCTGTTGTATACTTTCAGAGGAAATAACACTTAGAAGCCATCCCCAAGGTGTCTAGATCAACACAAACTACCACATGGACAATGCTGTCTTTTCCTAGGAGTGGCCTAGTGGAAACCGATATCCTGCTAGGTGTGTAGTTCCCGAGGAAGTAGCACTTGGAAGCCATTCCTAACATGTGTGAGATGAAGATCCACAAATCGAGAAGTGTACCCCAGAATCGACGTAGTCGTGAATGCCAACAGTGCTATCTCTGACTATACACTATGTCCATCATGGTTCCAGAAATTGGCCATTGGCATGCATGTGCTGCGGTGTGATCTGTTAATTGGAAACCACGAGACGTTCTTGCGGCATGTGGTATTAAATTCGCGAACAATATATATATATATATATATATAGATTTATATTTTGGGGTTCTGGCTCAGGCTTCCGAGTCCATGTGGGGATTTCCCAGAATAGGGGAGCATAGTACCCTAAATAGTGGGATCCTTCTTATAGACATCCGTAAATCAGGTGCCCCAAATTTTCCGAAATGTTAGACCATAAACCCTACACCCTTTATTATGGAACCCCACCCTAATTATCGATCCTTTGAAATATTTATAGTTCAGCGCCTCCAATCGGTGCATGTCCCACATCGTGCAGTGGCTCGGTCGACTTCATGCCTTGGATTTATATAGGCTGGGTTATTATGTATGACATGGGCTTCTTGAGAGTTTGGCTGTACCAGGGCATAGGCACTCAAGGGTTTGGGATGCAGGGGCTCAATGGTTTTTGTGTATAGGCAACGATCGAGGGCATTAGGGTGCAGGGATTCAATTAAGGTTTGGGTGATAAGATCAGAGGTGTAATGAATCAAAGCTTAAGGTCGAGAGAGATTTGGGGTGAGCGTTTAGACCCTGGAGGGTGCCGGGGCATTCATACAACCGGGGTGCAAGTCTATCGAAACCTTGCCAATTCAAGCTTGTCGGAGCTTGGGGGCTCTGGGCCCTGAAATATGCCAGAGGTACTTTGAGATGAGAGAGCGAGATATACAATAAAGGGTTGCAGGGTAACAATTATGATTAGTTCATCCCCTGCAGGGGCTTCAGGGTTTTAGACTTTGAGGATTAGGATTTAGGGTTTTGGGTTTTAGGGTTTAGGGCTTTAGGGTTTGAGGGTTTCAGGGTACGGGCTTCGGGTTTAGGATTCTAGCGATTAAGCCTTTAGGGTTTAGGGTGCAGTGCCGATCTTATCAGACCGGTCATTATGCTTCAGGGGTTTTGGCTTTGAGGGTTAGGATTCAGGGCTTTGTGTTTAAGGCTTTAGGGCTTTAAAATTTGAGGGTTCCAGGGTACGGGTTTCGGGTTTAGGATTCTAGGCTTTAGGACATTAGGGTTTAGGGTGCAGTGTCGATCTTATCAGACCGGTCATAAGCTCCCGGATAGCCTGCATGCTCGGTGCAGGATGATGAAGGATCGGCCAAGACCCCCCAGGAGGCGAGCGCGGCCGTCGTGGCAGGAGTCTGGGATTGCACTATATATATATATAATTATACTAGCATGCTGGCTGCAGCCGATGTTCCCGATTAACATGTCCTTTCGACAAAGCCCGGACATGTATGCATAAGCCGTGCAACATGAACCCCCCCTATATATATATATATATACATATATAGCCGCCTAAACCCTAGACTCAAACACCCCCTATATGAAAAGTCGCCCTAACCCCTATCCGAGACCAAACCCAAAGCCTATAATTCCTAGCAGCTATAGACTCGATCCTAGACCCTAAATTTTAAACCTGCGGCGCAGGGACAGCCGCCTAAACCAAGACACCAAACCTACATAAAAAGTCGCCCATAACCCCTATCCCAAATCAAACTCTAAACCTAAGATTCCTAGCGGTGCAAGGACAGCCGCCTAAACCTAGACCCCAAACAGCTATATGAACCCGGGCCTATATAACCTCGAAACCCAACAAACCCCAAATAGCCTTAAATAAATAGTCCGCCCAAAAATGTATCCCGCAGCCACGAATCAAACCTGACCTCAAAAAAGTAGACCGCCCGAAAAAGTAGACCGCAGCCCCGAAACGGAGGACTTAAGGTATATACATGAGCCCGTAATTGCATGCATGTGCTCCCTCTCAGGAAATTCAGATCCGGGAGATGTGCAGTCAAGACCCAAAAACCAGCGGCTCCGAGTCATGACGCCAGAGCAGAAGCAGCAGCTTGAGGCGATGCAGAAGCCCTCGGAGCCTTGGGTCGTATGGTATATGCATGCATGCAGATCTTTTTTTTGATAGCATTGCACCATTAGCCAAGGATATGCCCCGGGATGAGCGAAAGAGGGGCTTCTCCTGGTTGAACCGCCAGTGCAAAGTTAACCCGGAGATGGCAGCTAAGTTCAAGCTCCTGACCGATGAAACTGCCAAGTGACTTGTCTCATCGTGAACCCATGCGATATGCCCGTGAGACGGGACACATAAGATCTAGTGCATTGACACCCACTACAAAACCATACAGGGCCCATAGCGACCCCATAGCTGCCTGGATGTTAAAACCAGAGCCGATCCAGAATACAGATGAAACTAGATCGTTATTAAATCATGCACCCGATAGTATATCGTATCTATGTACCTTCGAGGCCTTCACTGGATCCTAAACACCTAAACCTACCCCCGGCCCGAAACCCTAACCCCCAACGCTTATTGATCTGTGAAGCCCTTACCGTCGAAGCCACCCCCCCAACAAAAAAAAAGAAACCCTCGAATCCCGATCGATCGATATACAGTATGAAATTAGTCTTGGGAACTGCATGCTGTGCTGAAAACAACAGATCTTAATGACCGAATAATACATCCTGCTATGCGAGCAGCTACCACAATGAAATACATATATATATATATATACATTAAACCCATCCTTTAAATATGCGGATTTCCAATCCCGTATTAAATCAAACCCCAAGACTCCTGACTGCAGCTATGAGGTTCAACTTCTTGAAGGACGAGCTCCTTCGCGAGGGTGGGCTGGATGTGCAGACTTCGCAAAAGTACAAGGATGAGTCTCTGGATGAGAACAAAGACCGTTACAGAACGGATCCTGGAATGCAGCAATTTAACCACATACCCTAAACCCCGAACCTTAAACCCTACACCCTAATCCCGAACCCTAATCCCGAAACCCTAGTCCCGAACCCTAAACCTTAAACCCTTAACCCCAAAACCCTAAACCCCTGACCCTAAACCCTATATAATTATATATTCCTAAACATATATATATATATATATGCATACCTCGTCAAACGATCGAGGTGACGATGATGCAGCTGCGCAAGGAGTTCCCGGGAGAGGATGGTGAGGAGTTCATCAAGATCATTACGGCAGGTGCTTTGCCTTTAAGAGTCGTGCAGTGGACTTTGTATTGTGATGTCGCAGAGCCCTAAACACCTAAGCCTAAATCCCTATGTGTGTTTGCCCTGGTTCTGCTGCAGGACAAGAAGGAATTCCACACCCCCAAGCTCCAAACTTCGAGCCTGCTAAGCGCTACAGAGTCTTGAAAGACACGATGAACGATCGTGGCAAGGTTCGAAGCAGTCAGACTGAGGCCGGATAGTTTTTTTGCAGTACTTCTTATATCCAAAGCCTCTGCACACCCCGAGTCCTACGCTCAAAGATCCCAAAGCGAGTCCAAGCTTTAGCTACTACAATATCCCATAGCTCAAACATCCCTTAAGCGCAGGCCCCATATTTCCTGTCCCAAGTCCCAGCATCCTGGCAGATCGAGATGAGTGGTGTGGTCGCCGACGGTGACCGCGCGTCCTTGGAGCCCGCTCTGACGGATTTTGCTGAGACGCTGGGCAAGTCGATGGGCTCTTTCGAGGAACTGCGAATCAAGTCCAAGAAACAGGCCAAGGTAACTTGATTTGCATTATATGGAAAGCTCAAGACCTATATCCTTTCAAGTCGTTTCCCAAGGCCACAAACACTAAACTGTGACTGTCGCAAGCCTGAACCCTCGAAGCCCCAGGTCTTGACCCCGGAAGAACAAGCAGACAAGAAACTGCAGAAGATCTTCAAAGGGTGCTCTGGCCACTATTCAATACCAGGGATTTATTAAAATGTATATACACATATATATATATATATGCATAGGGTAGTTCAATTTTCTAGGGGTCCAGGATTTAAGTTGCAGGGTTTAGTGTTTTGGATGATGGGCCGGGTTTTGGAGTCGAGGCTCGTCACTGCAGAGAAGAAGCTGATGACTTTGGTCGAGGAGCTGAAATCTGTGCCCTACTCGGAGGAGCTCCGGCAGGTTTTGACGAAGTATGTGGATGATGTGAAAGTGATGCCGAGCGAGTGGGATAAGAAGATTCATCCTGCGAGCAGCTTGGAAGACAAGCTCTCTGCAATCAGCCTCCTCGAGGAGGATCTAAAGCCTATCAACGAAGGGATGCGAGAGGCCCGTCGACGGATCGGCAAGGCACCAAAGCAAAGCTCAGACGCCGAAACAGATTAAAGGCAACTCAGGTGCAATGGTATAGATTTTCAAGGGCGATCTTTCTAAGCCCCATTCCACTAGACAGTACTCCCGATCGAGACAATTCCTATAAACATCCGATCGAGACAATTCCTATGTAGAATCATCAGATGTACTAGCAAACCCTACACTAAACACGATAGTCCACCCACGTGTATCCCTTAATTTCCCCAACGATCCTTGCAGGCACGTGTCTGCTGGGGCCTGGATGGGCCATACCGCGTGGGCTTCTGGTGCCTGGGTCCTTTGCGCGGACTTCTGGGTAAACTAATTTGGGATTGACCTGTGGGGTTAGGGGGTCTACAGATCATCTGGACTTACCGGGTTGTCAAATGAAGACTGAATATAAGAGAGCCGAGTGTTATATAGGGTTACAGGGGGCCAATGCAGGAGTGTACGCATGTAGAGAGTAAGCACCGTTGACCCGATATGAAGTTAGACCGCATTGCTCGATACAGCGGACTGACACCCTCCGAAAACGATCTAACTAATTCCAAAGCCCCACACTCCCAAGTCCAACTCCTCAATTAATGTATATATATATATATATATGTGTGTGTGTGTGTGTGTGCAACAATTAAGCCGGAATTGAGCGACAACCCCCACGGTACCACGCTGCTGCTAAGCATCCTAATCTGCAGAACAGCATAACTCGGATACATATAACAATTAATTAAATAAATAAATATATATAATATATATATTTTTTTTATAATTATACTATATAAATATGTACTGCCTGTGTACACACACACAGAGTCATTGTCGCTCTCTCTCTCTCTCTCTATATATGTATATATGCGTATTCGATCTAAGGTATGGCCCACGGATGCTGCTCGATCACCTTTCGATCTGGATCGATGGCTGGCCGGTGTCACGTCTGCAGTACCTTAGGGGCATCACGTGTGCTCCAATGCAGTTTTGGTTTTCGCCCAAACCCCTTGAACCCTAATTTTAAATTAAGCCTCATGCCCTAATGTTAACCCCTACCGCCGTATATTGTGCATTAAACCCTAGTGTTTTAGCGCAGGATCAGAACTTCGATATCTTGCGCCGCAAGTGCACTGTGCTTTTGGCACCACAAAAGTTAATTAGTTGAGAGGAAGTTGCACGACCTAATTGGATGTGTGCATGTGGACGCTTACCATATTCCTAGTGGAACAGACCGGCTGTGAAGAGCTGCTAGCAATAAGGGAATCGGGCGGCTCGAGGTTTGATCCTCGGCCTCGTGTCTGCATGCATTCAATATGCACTCAATTAGCTCAAGTCTGATCGGATTGCTGAGGCGTGCAAGGTTTGGAGGGGTAGGATATGCCAATGATGTTATTCGGTCTTATATTTATGTATATATAGGTGACATATAAATATATAAATATTATAGCTACAAGCCGATCAGATGTCTGGGCCGGTGTTTTGAGGACACTGCACGGACTCTGCAGTCATGGCTGTTGGGTTGCTATCCAGGAGTTTGAAGCTCGATCGTATAGGGTGCATGATCTTCTATAGGCTATCGGCCTAACTCAAATACAAACTCCTGGTCGGCATATCCCCGGGGCCTGTGGAACCTATCCATAGGCTTCTGACTGAGCAGTCTGGGTGTTGTTACGCGAATAACTCTGCAATCGTGGCTGTTGGCATGCCATCCCAGGCTAGCTAGCTCGATCTGGTCTAGAGCATTACGTTTACTTTAACCTGAAACCTTAATTATAAGGTTGCCCTATAGGCTGGAATATTTACTTCAATCATGCCCCTGGCCGCCATGTCTCCAGCACCGGTGAAGCGCTTCACCGAGGATCGCAGTCGTGGTGAAATGACCTTTGCGGATTAGGGCATGTTACACACTGCTGGATGTCTGTTGGGATGAGTATGCCTGCATGTCTTAGCACAGAGCTCCCCGCATGCAGCTTTTCAGGAGCAGGGATCCAAATCAATTCCCGTGGACTAAATATACAAGCTTTCATGGACAGCTGGCCATATGCATGTGCACCTTCTAGCTGACAATAGTTCGCAAGCTTAGAGTCCCCACCGCTACATATATATATATATATATATAGGAACATTCATGAAACTAGGCTTATCAAACCTCGCACTACAGAAGTCGTTCCTGTACAGCTGAAGTGCCAGAGTCTGTTAGACAGGTAGAGCGAAAATCACAGCCAAATCCCTGCGCCCTGGTGAACATGGATCCGTATCACTCCCGTCTAACATGTGTAACTTTCCCCTATCTGATGACATGGGAATATCTCACAATAAAGCACCAGACCCAACACCCGGAAGCCCATGTGTACCCCTATAGACAAACCCTGATGAGAGCTTAAACCCTTAAATCCTCTATATATATATATATATCCTAGCCCGAACCCTCAAAGCAATAGCATGAAGAACTGCATGCATAGGAGGATAAGCCTTAGTTCTAAAATCCTATAGACCCCGAACCCCCTCGTCATCATGGACTTGGTGGAAGAATTGTTGGAGCTGTCCGAGCATTTGACGACGCGGAAGATAAAGCAAGTATGCGACAAAATAGCCGGTCGCATTCCTCATTTGATGCTCCCGTGACCGGAACGCAAAGATGTGTGTGTGTGTGCTGGTTTGCTCGGTGGGAAGTCCAGATTTTAGTTTGAGGCGAATCTTTAGTGCGTCCTGGCCGAGGCGCAATCTCGTCGATCTTGCTTCGTATGAAGATGATAGGAATGTATATCGCAATTTCCAGCGCTGGGTGCAGCGGCAACCCTGGCGGAAAGGCCTTCCGGAGCCCAGGGAGAATCCCGGTTTCATGGAAGAATATATATATATATATATATATATCTAGTATAAAAATTATATATATATATATATATATATATGTATATATATATATATATATACAGTCGACATGTCGACCTGCATGTATATATATATATATATATATATATGATCCGGGGGCAGTTAGAATATTCAGCTGTTATAGCAGCGGTATTAGTCGCCGTGGCTGGGTCTGGAGGTTTAATTTGAGGGATTGCATGGTTTGGAGTTATATGCAAAATTTAACATGCTCATTAATTGATGTGCTTTGCAAGAGGCTTCAGATTCGGTCTTGTCGCGCTGTATGTTAACCGAAGCTATATATTCCTAAACCGGTATTCGACCTCGAAATTTCTACGGACCCTGCACCCAAAACTCTAAGCCACCAGTTTTCGTTAACTAAGATCATTAAACCCTATAGATCACCCTGGAGCTCGAGCCCTCAAAGTCTGAACCCCGGAACCAAAGGAATGCCCCGGCGAACCCTAATGAAATTACTGACCCCGATAATTTATGATCTGATCCGAACCAAGGGTGGAGGTCACACTCAAGAATCCGACCACGGCTGAATTCTATGTGGGCAAATGGCATATGCTCTATCCTCACGAGATGCCTCGCGGTCAAGCAATAATCCGCAATGTTCTTGCTAGTCGTTCCCTGCAACTGAAGCGGCACATGGCAGATCTCGTGTGCCCCACACCAGCTAAGGATACACACGATTTATCATTATTCTGAAAATCGATTCAAGAAATTTTTTCTTGGAGAAGATGGAGTGACTCGTCTGCACTATTGGTTTTGAAAGCATTCTGATCAAGACATTTCTAGGGGAACAGAGCACAAGCTAGAGCTAAACGTGGTATAGTGGTTCCCTGAATCTCGCCCTAAGCCACTGGCAAATTAACCCGTGACCCATGACCTTCCAATCCGGAGATAGCCCGGAGCAAGAGTGCCACGAGCTCCTCGATGTCGCACCTCATGCCGGTTGAGATTAATTCTTTTATATAATAATATACGAGTTCTGTGTTGGGGAATGTTCCCTATAGAGGCCTCTATATAGAAAGGATCCTAAACACTAAGTCCCTTTATCCTGCATATGTGAACAGAGAAAACATCTTAAACACTGATCGAGTCCATTACCCTGCCGTACATGCGAACATACGCTCCGAGCATGCTATAAGTGAAGCAACGAAATGGCCTTGGCATGGCATGAGCCTAATCGCCCAAACCCTAATTTTTATGAGGGGGTCCCTCTACCGCACCATGGATAATGCAAATTATGGTTGCTTGCGGGTATGCTGTATAGGCACTCAAGGGTTTGGATGCAGGGGTTCCACAGTGAGCTTCGGGTGACCAGGTCGGAGGTACACAATTTCGGTTCGAGTGATATGTTAAGGCTTAGGGTCAGGCTTCAGACCTGGAAGAGTTTGGATGCAGGGGTTCAAAGATCGGGGGTGTAAAGCTTATATCGGGCCCAAGACTTCGGATTCGATTACTATCGGAGCTTTGGAGCTGTCGGCCCTGACACAGAAGTAGAAATAGGGTTCGGGGTTGCGGTTTACTCGGGGAGCGATGGTGTCGGGGCTAAGAAGCTTCGGGGTGGAATGCTTGAATGATAGTTGGACTGATTCCATATAGCCATATAACATCACATGCCCAGGAGCTGGAGCGATTCTGGCAACATGCCAGAGGGACGGAGCCACTCGACGCTGCACTTTATATGGCTACAACGTTGCATATATATATATATATATATATGGGATTAGAGGCCGGGGTTGGGTTAATCTTGAGGGTTCGGGACTATGGTGCTCTATAGATATATAGATTATATATAGATCGACGCTGGGAATCTACTATGTTCAGGGTTTGCCATCGAATAGCCGTCTGGGATTCAATTCCTGATATCGATCGTGCGTATGCTTGCTTATATGGCTTACAGACTCAAGGTCGGGGTGCTATTATTTCCGGGGCTCGGGTTTTAAAATTCTCAATTCCCGGAATTAAAGCAGCAAAGTTCTCGACTCAGCGCTTCCTCATATCGATCGATCGAACTATCCGTGCTGACTTTGTTTGGCCTTAGGGTCTATATCGGGATACTGGGAACAGCATAACTGTCGAAGCTGCACTTCGAAGAGCTGATATCTATCCAATAGCTACAGGGCCCAAGTTAATACAACATATAACCATTGCCTTGCAGATCGATACTCTGCCTGTTCGGTCGCAGAAACCTGAAACGCCTTTCCTAAAACTATATGTGCATGATGTCTAGCTCTGGTACAATCCCATAATGATCATCTGCCTAAACAAAACTTCAGGGATACCATGGGCAATTAACACATTGAGGTGGTTCGAGAACCATCCGTGGCTCGCCTCGCTTTCTGATCCTGGGCGGCAAAAGGCAGCGTGGACCAGCAGCGGCTGTATCCTGGGTTATTTGCAGTATGGTTTCTTGATTTAGATCGGTTCGGGGATGTTTGATCTGAGGAAAACGAGCTGCTACGAACGGTGCCCATAGAAGTGCACGGCGATGACGCCGAAGCTCACAAGAGGCGAAGCTTTTTGTGCGTTTCTATAAGAAGCCCCATCACCCGGGGGAGCACCTACGACGTCCTGTTCCCCTGCTATGTCCTGGACAGTGACCAAACAGCCCCTGGAACCGTGACCCGGTGCTTGATTCATAATCGAAAAGCCTTCGAATAGGAAGGATGGTTGATGAGTGGATTCATGGATATAAATTGAGGTTGGGACCACATCTGTGGCCACGTAGGGCATCGTGCGGTAACATCTGTAGTTCTCAGCCAAGGCCAAGCAGCTCGATCATTACCTCGTATGGTCGTTGGCGCAGCTGGCTGCCGGCAAAACCAGCCACTACGACGCCTGGGGTCAAACGCTTCCCGGTGGAGACGATGCTTGCGTAACTTTATGCGGAGGCTACCGATTCGTCTGGGCAGGCATGAAAGGAGATCAGCAGTGGCTGAAGAAATGCTTGCAAATCGACCAATCCTGGGTTTCGGAGCAATGCTGCTGGTATTGCAAAGCCACTGGGTCTGAAAAAATGGTATCAGCTCCTAATAAGATGTTGGGGGCAGCATGTTCTGATAAGGTTCGAAGATCCTTAATCACCTATATATAACATAGCTGGGATCGGGAATTACACTAATCACGCACATCGATCCGAAACAACTATCGAAAGGCGGACCGCCTTACCAATTCGCCACTGCTCTACACTGCACATGGACCAGCAGCTCCGCACCGCCAAACGAATGCTTGCTGCACTATTGCTTTTGGGTCGGATTCAGGGAGTGACCTGATCCCAAGACAGGGATGGGATGGCTATAGGCCGCCGTACAAAGAAACCGAATACTAAGGATGAGAACTTTCCCCGAGTTTATCGCTCTCATCGCTCGATCTCCTTGGGCATACGTGGGCGGCGTTTCCTTATCACGAATATGGCCGGACTTGCTGCACATTTTAGACTTGGCACTGAGTCCGGAGGCGGCAGCCAGTGCCGCTGGGCCGGCATCCATAGCAATTCTAAGACTCCGGGCCTTTACATAATGATCGAACTGATTGGTTCTAGGGAAGGGGATTGCAATAAGCACCCTAAACCTTCCCATGCGTGAATTTCCATCTGCATGGTTGGAGTTGCATCTCGAGATCACTAGACCCTTATAATAATTCCAACCCAGGCTCTACTGGAGCTCACAGCCACTGCCGAGCAGAGCCCGTGGCCGGGCCAGACGCAACAATTGCGGCTCTCTGCCGCTTACGCTGACTTCGTGAACATGTGCCGGGCGGACAAGGTTCGTCGCACAGCTGCACATATAACGATTGAAATCTATTGTTCGAAGGGTTTCCATCCCAAGCTTTTGCTTCGTTACCGACTAGGGCCTGCCTTCAGGTTCAACGATTTGGGCTTAACATATATAGACATATATTTGCCAGCCATGCCAGGCTGCAGGTATATAAATAAATTTAGGGTTTAGGGTAATTAGGGTTTAGGGTATAGGGGTTTAGGGTTTAGGGTATAAAAAATATATATACACGCATATATATATATATATATATATATATATATTTTATGTGAAATATCCATCTCACATATAATTTCTCTCTCTCTAAAATACCTCGGATCCTATACCCCAAGCACCCCCGTCCGAGTTCTTAAACCCGACTGTCCTATAACCCAAGAACCCCTGTCCCTAAACCCGACTGTCCTGTAACCGAAGAAACCCCCGTCCCTAAACCCGCCTGTCCTATACCCCAAGAACCCTCCTAAACCCTCCTGTCCTATACCCCAAGAACCCTATCCCTAATAGACCCTTTTTCATAGCCCAACTCAGAGCTCAGGCTCCAGAGCACCGCCGTTTCAGCTGGATGCGATCAAGGGGAACAAGAAGAATCTGAAGTTTCCCACGTTCGCTCAGAAACATCTGAGCGGGGCCGATTCTTGGATGGCATTCAGCAACTTTTTTAATCGATCTCAAGGATCGATGTACCTTCGAACGATCTAAACCCCCTTTCAATGTTTTTATGATCTGGCCCCGATGCAAGGAGTCAGTGGTGCTTGTGCGATGGCTCGCGCTGGTATGTGCTCGAGAAGCTGAAAAAGATGGCAGCGAGCACAACAAGTTGCGTGCTGCACTGTTTCTGGGTTTGGGCACAATGAGGAAAATCCTCACGTCTGCTGGCTTTTACCTGAATGCCGAGGAGCTGAGAGAGCTGGAGTACTACAACTCAATGTATCACTCCGCTCTCAATGCTCTGGCTACGGAAGCCATGCATCATGGTCAGCTGCTGTGGAAGGTCCGGCCGAAGGGCCATCAGCTGGATCATCTTTGTCTGGATGCTGCGGTTCTGATGAACCCCATCCAGACTTCGGCTTATTCCGAGGAAGATCTTGTGGGGCGCATGAAGCGCCTGGCGTTGCAGTGCCATCCACGTCGGCTTGGACTGACGGTGCTGCAGAGGTACTGCTGGTACTGCTGCGTGAGGTGGCTGAAGACTGATGAGTGAATCACAGTTCTCAGCCACCTCATGTGCAGCAGATCCAAGCCTCTGGCAGCTTTTTGCAGCGCTTTTGCCAATACATCCTGGAGTGGTGTTTTTTTTTTGGGCCCTTACAACTGGCAACACAAGGCCTCGCCTGACAACTGCATCCTGGAGTGATGCTTTATGGGCCCTTACAATTGGCAACACAAGGCCTCGGCTGACAACTGCATCCTGGAGTGATGTGGGCCGATATATATATATTTTTTTTTGGACTGGTTTTTACAATGGTGCCCAAGGCCTGGGAAGCACACACATCCTGGAGTGGTGTGTAGACAAAACTTGTTTGGCTGGCTTGCCGAAGACTGGAACTTCGGCCTGGAAGCACACTGCTACAGCTGGCTCCAAAACGGAGGAAAGTGGATCGTCCGCTTGTAAGCGTGCTCAAGGTGCCTTGAGTGAAAAGATAGATCGGAGGGACGAGTATGCCGAGTAATTCGAGGAGACCCAGAACCAAAACCTCCTGCTTCAGACCCAGAAACGAACCCTCCTTCAATCTCTCTTTAGGGTCTCGGTCTTTCCGAAGTTTAAGGGTTCAGGGGTGCTCTGCGTTCTTGTGTAGGAGGGATCCTGCTTCAGACCCAGAAACGAACCCTCCTTCAATCTCTCTTTAGGGTCTCGGTCTTTCCGAAGTTTAAGGGTTCAGGGGTGCTCTGCGTTCTTGTGTAGGAGGGAGGAGTATGCTGACTAATTCGAGGAGACCCAGATCCGAAACCTCCTTAAATGCTTAGACCCAGAAACGAACCCTCCTTCAATCTCTGTTTGTATGCACATCCCTGAGACAATGATCCGGAAGCCTAAACCCCAACGCCTGAGTCCTCACACCTTATAAGGTGTGTAAGCAGTTACAGTGTTTCCAACAACCCGAACACCCATCCCTCCTTTTCCGGGGTCTTCAGGTTGAGGGATTCAGGAGCTCGGGGTTTGTGAGGGACCTGGTTATCCTCGTCATGTCGATTCTAATAGGATCCTAGCCCAACGCCTGAGTCCTCACACCTTAATTAAGCAGTTACAGTGTTTCCAACAACCCGAACACCCATCCCTCCTTTTCCGGGGTCTTCAGGTTGAGGGATTCAGGAGCTCGGGGTTTGTGAGGGACCTGGTTATCCTCGTCATGTCGATTCTAATAGGATCCTAGCCCAACGCCTGAGTCCTCACACCTTAATTAAGCAGTCACAGTGTTTCCAACAACCCGAACACCCATCCCTCCTTTTCCGGGGTCTTCAGGTTGAGGGATTCAGGAGCTCGGGGTTTGTGAGGGACCTGGTTATCCTCATCATGTCGATTCTAATAGGATCCTAGCATGAGGGAACTAGCACTTTCTAACGGTGGCATATAAGCATGGTTTATGCTATTCTTGAAATGACCTCTTTTAAGTCCCTGTGCTAAAAACACGTGTGTTGGAAGCTCCTGGACTGGCTGTATTGGTACGTATCAATCAGAAGGCAGGGGCTCTTCATCCTGGTAACACAAAGTAAGATGGCACTTCATGGAAGAAAACTCGTCTATATATTGTGACACGAGCTATGACAGATATCAAGACCAGCCATGTGCATAGCAATCGCCATGTTTTTTGAGGAGACTAGACGAAGTAAGCGAAAACTATTGTGCGCCCTCCTCATACGTATCAAGCAAGAGAAATAAAACTCTTGCTGTTCCAAAAGAAAAATGAATGATGAAACCTCTAGTCTTTGAAGACTGAAAAGAGTTCTTTTTTCATGTTGTAGAACAAACTATGATAGCGTCTAGACCATAGTCTTGGACAGAAGGACCGGTATCGCTTTGTCAGGATATGAGGCAGGTGGCTTCAACACAATCGCCATAGAAGTCTCACACGCCTCTTGCCCGTTTAATAAGACATACCAGCAAACAAGCTTTTCTTTGGTTGTTGATCACATGTAGGGAGTGTCGCTTGAAGATTGAAGAGAGCTACTCTTTTTTGCGTTACGTTCTATGGCAGCTCTTAGAGAAACAGCCATGGACTTAGCGATCGGTATCTTCTCCAGGGTATAGGACAGCAGCAATAAGAAGTTAACTGAATGAAAACTCCTGTCTCATAGGAAACAGCATAGGAAGTCTCCATTTTTTTGATGGCAAACAGTTTCCTACAGTCTTCAGTATATGACATGAAATAAGTTCAAGATAGGCTTGCGCTGCTCTAGCACGTCAGCGGCATTCAATAGCACAGGGTTGGATCTGTAGGCTGTGCAGCTTGCCGAAGAAGGGCCAAAACGATTTTCGAGAAAACTCAAGCACTAGAGCCAGTGCTGCTGGTGCCATAGATCTACCATCCACCTAGATCATACATGAAATAAAACATGTAGCGGCTAAGGTGGGCCTTGTTCATACTTATCAAGCAAGAGTAATGAAAGCTTTTGCTGTTCCAGAAGACACATAAAATAGCAATTCTGGTCCTTTAAAGCGGTTGAAAGCTCACTGTTCTCTTGTGATACAGCATACCTTGTCTTGGACATGACGAAACACTGTAATGCTCCAAGTTTCTAACCTTGAAACTCGCGACACACGTAATGGCCTAAACCTCATAAAGCACTGTACTGCTCAAAAACACTAATTTTGCACAGCTTTAAAATTCACGAAACACTGTAATGCCCAAAGAACTCAAAAATTTGTAAGGAATTTGCCACTGGCCTGGCCCTAAGTGACAGAAGTTTGGAATCGTTGGAATTTTTGAGCATTACAGCATTTCCATGAGTTCTGAGGTTGGAAATTTTGGAACTTTTTGAGCATTACAGTGTTTCGTGCACCTCTTGCCCCAAGAATCACGAAAACAGAAAGGTACCATAATTTTGGCAACCACCCATATATATGTATATATATATGTATATACAGTGTATGTATTTATCTCTATATCTATGTATCTTTATATCGCTAAATCTATATATCTATATATCCATATATTGACATATCTATATAGCTATATGTTTATATATCTGTATATCTATATATCTATATAACTATATATATATATATATATAGAGATATCTAGATATCTAGATATCTAGATATCTAGATATCTATATATCTATATATCTATATATCTATATATCTATCCCCTATTTGGGGTCCCCTACGTTTTTCTCTATACCAACTGACTCGGTTATAACCACCAGACGAGGTTATAACCAGCCGACTAGGTTATAATCAGGTGTACGTCACCGACTGCAGTATTATATCCGGTTTGAAGACTAACCCGGGAAGTTGCAACAACCCATGCTTTCAGAATGCTGAAACCCGCACTGCGCTAAGAATTCTATGACACCCTCGTCGAAACCCTGTTACAATGTGCTAAAATCCTTGCCTTGAAGCCGTCGATATATCTTCGTAGTTCATCTTTGTGTGACTGTATCTAAACCGCTGTATTTCAGTTTTTTCCAACAAGCGCGCTGTAGTCATGAGTCTGCTTCAGTCATTCCTTATCGCGAACTAGATTTTGGAACGAAAAGTTCTCCATCTTTGTACTGTAATGCCGCAATCCCACCAAAATCTCTGTTGTTGGACGCATTGCTATGACGTTTTGGCAAACTGACAGCTTTCAATGACATATCCCTGTGCCCGTATGTGATTGCTTTTAAACACTGGTATATCCGGTAGGTGTATTTGAGTGGTGCATTCCTTAATTCTGTATGACGGCTGCCCCAAGCCAAAATTGAAAACTTGCATACTACAAGCTTAGCAAACGTTGAATAGTGTTTTTCCTGGGGGACGACATGAAGCGTCGCTTCTTAGGACGCGCACTGTCTCTATATGCTGAATGATGAAGCCTGTGTTTTTTTGTATCAGCATACTTTAACCATCACGTAAAGCCGACTGAAAACCATAAGGCTACATCTAGCTTGTCCGAATTTCTGTTTGTGTTCTTGTGAATATTCACTGAAGGTCGAATAGAAGCCATTGTTCCCAGTCCAGAACGTGATCCTCGTGTTAGAAAAAGTGGTAACCACACACCGAATCACTCCTCGAAAGAGGTTCATCCATGTAGTTGGAAATAGCAGTGCTAGGATTTTTCTACGTACCGAGCGAGGAAACCTAACAATTTGCAAGTTGCAAATTTGTTTCGCTCACCACACATACTCTTATCAGTTTTGTCTCGTCGAAATCCGGCTTCCTTGGAACGATGTTTGAGCATAACGTTGCGACCAGTTTGCCTATGTACGAAGTGATGAAACCTGACCACGCTGTAAACTTTGAAATACTGTCTCTCCCCTACAATGACGTCGTATCAGTCGTATCTCAACTTTCTGTGTACCGTGATATTCCAATGTTGACAACACTTACTGACCTACTGTAATCCCGATAGAGCCCCTTCATATTCCGCATTTTGATTCCTGGGTGAGTGACATGTTAGCGGCTATTCTCTCAATGTGTACACTGATCTCATAAACCCGATGTACTGGAACGGACAGACCATTATGTAAAGTCCGCCAGAAAGCCTTTCCGCTAAAGTTGGGGAATGCGCACATGGTCCCCGGAATTATGTTTGTTACAGAGCACTGCATCATGCCTCAGCAACCGAATACATGCCAATTACCTCGGACCCTCTATTCTTCTAGTCCTTGTTTAATTTCATTGCGGTTACATTCACTGAAACACCGAAACTTTCGAACGTTTGGATTTAGGTGTTGATGAAGTAGCCGTGGCACAGGCCTGGTTTTAACCTCTGTCCCCGGTTATAACCAGGACACCTGCGTAGTAGACAGCCCTAGACCCATCACCAAACCATTAAACCATCAACAAACCATTAAATTAGTACACCGTGAAACCAATCCTTTCCCCCAGTGGACCCATACCAATAAACCATTAAACCATTAAACCTATCCTTTTGCCCCATACCACTAAAACATTAAACCATTAAACCAATCCTTTACCCCATACTTGGTTTAATGGTTTATTGGTTTGGGTCCATTGGGGGAAAGGATTGGTTTAATGGTTTAGGTGTGCAAAAACCCAGGTGACCCCATATAGGGGGGTACCCATCTATATATCTATATATATATATATATATATATATATATATATCTATATATCTATATATCTATATATCTATATATCCATATTTCTATATTTCTATATATCTATACATCTATATATCTATACATCTTTATATCTATATATCTATATTTCTATATATCTATACATCTTTAATTCTATATATCTCTATATCTATATTTCTATATATGTGTATATCTATATATCTATATATCTATACATGTATATATCTGTACATATATATATATCTATATATCTATATATATCTATATATATATATATATATTTATATCTATATATCTATATATCTAGATATCTATATATTTATATATCTATATATCTATATATCTATATATCTATATATCTATATATCTATATATCTATATATCTATATATCTATATATCTATATATCTATATATCTGTATATCCATATATCTATATATCCATATATCCATATATCTTTATATCTACATATTATCTATATATTGTATATCTGTGTATCTATGTATCTATATATCTATATGTCTGAATAACTGATATGTATATATCTATATATCTGGATATCTATATATCTATATATCTATATATCTATGTATCTATATATCTATATATCTATATATCTATATATCTATATATCTATATATCTATATATCTATATGTCTATATATCTATGTATCTATATATCTATATATCCATATATATGTATGTAACCATATTTATACGCACGTATTATAGAAGCCTGCATGCTTGCCAGTGGTAGTCCCGAAAGTTCCTTTTCACCGTTAAGTACCACACAGCCCAAAACCCTGTTAGGGTTTACGGTTCAGCGGGTACGGCCTGTGCAGTACAGTAAATTCCTGTTTACGATCATCTCTGCTTTTTTCTGCTTTTTCGAGAGATGCATCGGCGAAGCCCAAAACTCGCCAGGTTGTCGGGGATTAAGAAACCTTGAGCCTATAAATCTAAAATAGTAGGGTTCATATTAGGAACCCTTGTAAAGGCCCGAGGCTTCTGAAACAGGTTCCTGCATTAAGAAAGTTTGTGTGCGGCGTGGCCGCATGCACTGTGCTGTGCTCCGGTCGGTTCCTCAGAAGCTTGGAGTTTAGAGTTTGAGGGTTTAGGGCTTTTAGGGTTCAGGGTTCAGGTCTAATCCTTTTGTTCCTGGGTCCGACTGAGGCTCATCCTGGTATGTCCTTTTCCTGCCTTTGGTTGTAGCGGGCGGCACGAAAGCCCGGAAAACACCAAGAAACCCAACAGTTGTCTCAGGAACTTGGAGGATCGGGGGTCTTAGTAAACAATATTATTTGGATTAGGTGTAGTTGCCTTATTAAGAATTTACTTAGTGACTAAGTCCCCTGGTCTTTCAAGCGGAGTCAATGTCTGGATCTGCATGCTGGCAGGAGTCACCGACAGATGGGCTGCCAGCTGGAGCGACAACCATCATGATCAGGCCTCTCCTGTTGAGAACATTGAAGATTTCGAGGTGGAAGTTTTAAGGCTCAAAGCTTGGATTCCCACAACTTCTGAACCCTAAACCCTAAACCCCGAAACCCTTAAACCCTAAACGCGCCTGCTTGTGGGTGCAGGGGTGTGGCCCGAAGTACGAGTCTCGATGCCTTCGTTCGCCTGCCGGGGGGCTCAGATTGGACCTTTTTGGTACAACCCCACATGGGTGGTTGTCAAAATTGTTATTTGAATTGCTTACATTAATTTAAATAGGGTGAAGGAAGACGGAAGGGAGCTGATTCAAATTATTGTACTTTTTTGGGGTCCTCAATATAATACGGCACCTAATTTTTGGGGTACCCCAAAAGGGATCCTAATATAGACAACCACCCACATGGGACAACCCGAAGCCCAAACCCCAACCTTACGATAGTCGGATCCTGAGTTCGGCCCTAAAGCAACGCAGGATGTGAAGAGAAACAGCAGTTCTTGGAGGGGCAGGGGACTCAGCAGGTAGGTTATAAGTAGGGATACAATTGGGGTAACTCCATTTAGGGTACTTATAACTCTACTTATGACCTACTTACTAAGTCCCATGCCCCTGCAAGTTGGATCTGTGGAGAAGTTAGCCATGTGGAAGTCAAGTGTCCGAGCAGAACACAATCCGTTCACAGGCCAACCCTACCCGGAGAAGCATGGTCATAGCACCTGGTAGTACCCCTAGAGCTTCGATAAGCAAGACGTGTCTTCACAATCAAAACCAGATCCAAAGAGGTGATGTGAGCCATGTTTTTGGGCTTTAATGTGAGAACTGTGAGCTTCCCTTGTCGTTGCTGTTGTTTGCCTTGCCACCACCCTAAACCTTAAACTCTAAACCCTAAGGGGCACAGGAGGTGTCCCCCTCCCTCAGCCAAACTGGCTCTCTGGAGGTTAGCAGCTGGCCGAACAGAGGGCATAAAAAAGAAACCCCTAAGCCCCAAACCCGAAACCCTAAACCTCAAACCCCAAAGCCTAAGCACACAGCGATCACAGCCGAATCTGCCCAGAGACTCCAATATAAGGAAGATCCCTTACATCATACTGGGATCCTACTATAATTTAAGGTATTCATGAAGGGATATTGGAGTCTCTGGGTGCCCTGGCTTCCCATCTCTTCGGAGTTTAGGCCTTCAGGACTTCCGGGTGCGTTCCGAGATATATCAAGACATTCTATAGTATGCCATAATTTGCTATCGTATACATGTTAGTCTAGTATACTATACAGATATATATGTATATATGTATATATATATGTATATATGTATATATGTATATATGTATATATGTATATATGTATATATGTATATATGTATATATGTATATATGTATATATGGATATATGTATATATGTATATATGTATATATGTATACATGTATATATATTGTATATGTATATGTGTATATATATATGTATATATGTATATATTATATAGTGTATATGTATATGTATATGTATATATATATGTAATATATATGTATATATATATTATATATAATATATTATATATATAATATATGTATATATGTATATATGTATATATGTATATATGTATATATGTATATATGTATATATGTATATATGTATTTATGTATAATATTATATATGTATATACGTATATATGTATATATGTATATATGTATATATGTATATATGTATATATGTATATATATGTACATATGTATATATGTATATATGTATATATGTATATATGTATATATGTATATATGTATATATGTATATATGTATATATGTACATATGTATATGTGTATATGTGTATATGTATACGTATATGTATATGTATATGTACCTGTATGTTTATATATATATATATATATATATATGCGAACTTTTATAGTACACCATCGTGTGCTATAACTTTCTCCAGTATACTCTAGTGCACTAGGGAGAAATTCAGTAGGTGCTTTTTGGGGCTTTAGGGCTTCAGGGTTTTAAACAATTGTGTTTGAGGCTTGAGGGTTGCGGGTGAGGATAGTCATTGGAACACTGGAGGGAGCATCAGTGTTGGGCGCACGACTTCTTCAGCTTCAGGACTCAATCCTGATCCCTGACTTTGAGCCACATTTCTGTGCAGAACCCTAAACCCTAAACCTAAAACGTACCCCAGCCCCTAAACCCTACACCCTAACCCCTAAACCCTGATCCCTAAGCTCCAAACCCTTAGATTCGCCAGGCTTTTCACGATCACGAAGAACTTTGACCTCGTTTATGTGCCGGTGGGGAGCAAGACTTCGACGAACCTAGGGCTGGCCTTCGTCCCTTGGCTGGCGGTTGGTGGGCAGGGCGGTGTCGGGTTTACAGCAGGTTTTGGGGTGCGGTTTAGGGTTTGGGGTTCTGCGGCTTCTAGAACTGCAAGCAAGACTTCAAAGCCCTAAACCCTAAACCCTAGACCCCGAACCAAGGTCAACTATGTTGACGAGGAGTCCGCGAGGACATGCCGAGATCCGAGGGAAAGAGAGGGGGAGAGTCAGCGGTTCCATGTTGGCTCAAGTGCAGCATCTCCTCGATGGGCTGTGCTGGTGAGATTTCGGCAACCAGTCGGAACACGATAATTTTTCATTTTCCGCAATATACCAGAATATACTATAAGATGTTAAACATAGCTGCGGCGTTTCAGCAGGCTCCCAACGACACACTGGATGTGAGAGGGAAACGCGATTTGCCAGGGGGAGCCCTGCTGCTTTTGCTTCTCGTTCGGCGGGAAGCCCATCCTGTGTATCGTGAAAGATTATCGTAACTTATGTGTAGTGCGTTATAGTATATTGTAGCATATGTTATAGTATGCTAGATCATATTCTAGACATTATAGTATCAGATGTGTATTAGATTTGGGAGTGATTGGTAGTGACTGTAGAGTATATACTTGTATAATGTAATATATATATATATATATATTATAGCATATACTGTATATGGTAGGGCGCTTTATGGTATAATCTATCACGTATAGTATGGTTTGGGTACGGCCCCCACTCAGTAACGGTTGGATAATATTCATAATATAGATATATAAGGCCCTTAATAGTAGCCCTATCATAGACTGTTCCTGTAAAACCGAAAACTTGTTAGATTCAGTTCTCTGTCTTGCGAAACGTTGATGGCTCGCATGTGGTTGTGATCAGATTTTTGTCTTCGCAAGTGTTTGTGGTAAGGTTCTTGTCTTGGCAAATGCCCTGCCCTGGGAGGGCATCAATTCGACACGAGTTTTGACCAATCACCAATTCGCCACGAGTTTTGATCAATCACCACGAAAGCTATAGGGTTTAAATATACATAGGTATATTTGTTTAAGGTTTAGGGTACGGGGTTTAGGGTTTAGGGCATCGGGTTCAAGTTTCAGGGTTAAGGGTATGGGGTTTAGGGTATGGGGTTCGGGGTTTAGTATGGGGTTTAAGGTTCAGGGTTTGCCGTGGAGTGGCGCATAAGCGGGAGTATCTTGCGACAGTGTAATTTCGAGTGCGTCGTCCCGTGACGATTGGCTGTTGGAGCCTGATTGTGGTGGCTGTTTCTTTTAACTCTCCCACCCCATGCCGTCTAAGGCGGCCAAACCACCCAAACCTATTCCTTTTAGGGTTTAGCACCTAAAAGGGTTTCTCTATTTCTTTAAAGGCAGGCAGGGCAAACCAGGGCGAGGCCTCGAGCAGTCCCGAAGGGTTTAGAGCAGGCCCACATAGAGAAAGAGGGGGACCTCGACTTTGGCACTTGGCCCTAATTAAAATGCAGTTTTTATGAACGGAATTTAGCAAGCAAAAACCAACACCAGCTTACCACACTTCGGCTTTCCGCATTTCTGGAAGGCGCAGGGGGAGCCAGGGGGCCAGGGCCAGGGGGGGCAGGGGGTGGGAGTACGACCGAGCCCTTTTTTGGCAGACGAGCCACGCGACCCCTTGAACCCTAAAGCCTCATGCGTTTTAAACAATCTAATCACGACAAAAGAACCCTCAACCGTAAGACCAACTAGCACCCAAGCACTCAACAGAGCACAGGGACACCTGCCCTTCGCCAGGATCGGCTTCAGCGCCCTCTGCAAGGTGCAACGCGTCGGGGTTCAATGTTTAGGGCTTCTGGCGTTGACATGCGACTCCCTTCGACTGCTCTTAGCATTGTGAGCGGTACTGTCCTGTTTCATGCCATGGTTTGTTGTTAGTATCATTACAAATAACTGTATGTCAGCGTAGGCTCTTGCGGCTTTCGATTCGAGTACTGGAGTATACTGACTGTTCTGTTGTTATCGGTCCGATCAGCCTCACTTATATCCATCTCGTTACTATTACTTCTATGAGTCCTGCTGTGGTTGCCGTAGTCGTCATCATCATCATCGTCATCGTCATCAGGGTTGTCATCATCGTCATCATTGGTGTAGCCAGCATCGTCGTCACCGTCGTCATCATCATCATCATCACCATGATCACCATCGTCTTCACTATCGTCATCGCCGTCGCCATCATTCGCCTTCCTCATCTCATCATGGCCGGCATCATCGACATTATTCTCGTCGTCAACATCGCCGTCAGCATCGGCATCATCCTCCTCTTTGTTTTCCTCTTCCTCCTACTGCTACTACGCAGATCACCATCATCATGACCTCCACATTCGTCGCCATCTTCATCATTTGTAGATTATGATCCCCTTTTGGTTCCTTCGACCATGAACGCAACTTGTAGGGCTGTACAAGCACTGCCTTCAGGCGAGAGGGCCGCAACAGTTTCGATTGGTGAAGTCCGCTTACGTGCAGGGCTTCAGTGCGCAGCTTAACTCAGCCTGCACATTTGAAGGTTCCCGAAGAGGCCCCGACCCCTGGTACAAGGAATGTACCTTCGGCTATACGGGCCTCAATATTGTGATTGAACATAAGTAGGAACCTGATTAAGAAACCTTGGGCCTTTATCGGGGTTCCTTTTATGAGCCCTACTTTTTGGCGTTATAGGCCCAAGGTTTCTTAATCAGGTTCCAACATCAGCTTCCTTAATGCAGGGATCTTAGGCTGCTCCCAGGGCTTTTCTTTGCGATCCGAGCCATCTGCTGAAGCAAGTCAGGTCCGAATCTCGCCTTTATCTTGGCATCCGGAAACGACATGGAGGCCAGAAGGTGAAGAATCCCAAGAGGGTTTTCGTAAAACTTTAGGTCCCAAACCCTAAACTCTGAGCCTTGAACCCTGATCCCTAAACTCTACGCCTGAACCCTCGACTTTGAACCCTAAACCCTTCACTCTAAGCCCTAAACCCCAAACTCAAAGGGTCATGCTCCAGCCTCCCGCAAATGCTGGTTCTCTACCGAAACTGGCTGATTTGAAAGAGGCGCTCAAAGAGTGATCGGCCTTCTGGAAGAAGAGAGAGTCAGGTTTCGGTTGGCTAGACCCTGAACCCTAAAGCCCATAAAGAGTCCGAGTTGTGAGAGCGTAAAGCCCATAAAGATAGGATCCCTTACTGGAACCCTTAAACGAGCCGTAAACCCTACGGCCCGAAACCCCTGGGCCCTAAACCCAAGAAAGGTGTCGGCTGGCCATCATGATCTCGTGATGGCAATGTTTGACAACGGACGCCGAGTCAAGGCGGGCAAGGGGTGAGGCTACTGCTATAAGGGTAGTTTAAGCGTTAGTATTCGGGTTTTCTCAAGGACTCGGGAACGATTTATAGGGTTTACTATTGTAATGAATCAGGTTTTGCGGGGTTTGGTTTTTGTGGATTTAACGGTTTTAGGGTTTTGGGGGTTGAGTGATGGTGTGGGTGTTGTTGCTGGCCCTCGTCTTGACTCGAGGACGTCGCCGCCCGTGTCCAGGAGAGCGTGACCCCGGAACTGTTGGGGCCTTGTCTGCGCAGCGTCCAGCCAGAGTGCTCAATACGCCTGATAAGGGCTTAGGATGTAGGGTTTAGGGTTTATAGGGTTGAAGAGAACCTAGATCATACCATTCGGAGTTTAATGTTTCGGGAACCCCCCGGAACTTACGGCATCTTTCTCGTTTGAGGGGTATTGGGCGCTCTGTGAGTTCAGTGCGAGAGACTACCGGGCTGACTTTGCAGAGGTTTGCCGAAGCACAGGAACTTGTGGCCCGAATTGAGAGCGAGCACCGGAAGGCAGCAACAGGGTTTAAGGTGTAGGGTCTGGGATATGGGGGTTGATTCTCTCTAAACCCTAGGCCCTAGTCCCTAAACCCTACACTGGAAGGGCTTTCTATGGTGTACTGCTTGTCCGGCTTTGCAGATGGAAGAAGGGCCCTCAAAAAAGCCTTCCGGTACGGAGAGCTTCCAGGTTCGACATGATCACGCGAGCAAAACGTTTTTGTTTTTGAGGGGGGATGTTTTTGGGGTTTGGGGTTAAGGATTCCATGCCATGCTGCTACGCCCAAAGGCCCATCGCAGTCTTGGTTTCTGCGTCGCAGGAATTGTTGTTCCGGTAAGCTCCCAGACCTTTCAAAAGCCCTTAATTTGAGGAATATACCCTAAATCATAGTAGGGACCCTATTATCATTTAAAGGTATATTCCTTAATTTAGGGGATTTTGGAAGGTCTGGGCTTCTCGCAATATGGCCAGGACTCCAGCACAGGTACTTCTGCATCCTGGTGCCCAGAGGCATACAGCAGAGCCCAAGGCCTAGAAGGGAATAGGGTTCCTATAAGGGTTATACTATAGGGGTTTAGGGTTCTTAGCGGGCTGTCTGGTGCTTAGTAGGGAATGGGGGGAATGGATTATGGGGACCATTCTTGGGGACTACTATAGGGATCCATTCCCCATTCCCTACTAAGTAAGCACCAGACAGCTGAACTTGCTCTGCGCTGAAGTTGCTGGCAATTCAGCGTTGGCACTGGTTTCTCGCACCCCCCCTTGCACACCCTGTGTTGCTTGAAGCTGCTGTGATCCCGATTGCAGGTTCCTCTCAGTCGTCACGCTCATCTTCGCGTGCCAGAAGCTGCCGTAACTCTCAAAGCAATAGTGGGGTGGCATCCTATGGCCGCAGTTACTCGAATTATGGTTGGATGGGCTATGCGGAGCGGTGGGTGGAGCCGCCAAGCCCTTGGTTCCAAGAAGCTTTCATGCCGCACGACAACCGCCCCTGTGCGGGTGGCTGGGAGCCTCAAATGCCGATGCAGTCAATGCCTCCCATGAATGCGGCTGCAATGTACCCACTCCGAGCCCAGACACAAATGCAACAAGCAGCAGCTCGACAGGTGCAACTGCAACAACAAATGCAACTGCAACAGCTACAGATGCAGCAGTTGCAACTGCAGCAAGACCTCCAAGATCGTCGAGCGCATCCCCAGCTGCCACGCGAAGAGCTCTACCAGGAAGGGCGTGCATGTTGTTGGTATCGCAGCCGCAGACGGTAGTCAACCTAACTTATTCCGGTGCTATCGGGAGGTCCCACAACAGCCGCCGCTGTCAGCCCCTCAGATCGGCTCTTCTGTGAAGAGGATGCAAGACCAGTTCAGTGCGGCTCCCGAGCCCTCAACCCTAAACCCCAAGCCCCAAACCCTCAACCCGAAACCGTCCACTCTAAACTCCAATCCCTCAACCCTCAACCAATTCCTCCATTCCTCAAAGGAATCCCTATAGATCCTTTCACTCACAAGAACCCTAAACCCTTAAACCCTAAACCCTTAAGCCTTAAACCCTTGGGCCCTAAACCTTTACAGCATGAAGCCCAGAGCATCCGAGTACTGCACTGGCCACACAGAACCAAGTCCAGAGCATGCGAGTACTGCCCTGGCCATGCACAACGAAGAGCATCCAAGTACTGCACTGGCAACACAGAAGGAAGCCCAGGGCATCCGAGTACTGCACTGGCCACACAGAACCAAGCCCAGAGCATCCGAGTACTGCACTGGCCACACAGAACCAAGCCCAGAGCATCCGAGTACTGCCCTGGCCATGCACAACGAAGAGCATCCGAGTACTGCACTGGCCACACAGAATGAAGCCCAGAGGCTGTAGTGCGTATGTGGTCCGGCACTTGTGCATGTAGTCAGTCCCGTCTGTGCGTTTATATAGCCTGCACGTAGCTCCACGTATTCCGTAGTTTCACGATGCTGTACGTAAATAATTCCTTTGCATGGTCGGTAACATGCTGACATTGAAACATGGTACTCATGTTTCTACAACAGATCGACAACTCCCGGGTCGGCCTGGCCCTAACCCTCCTAGACATCTCGTTTTATCGCATAACCTACCATGGGGGCCTTTTACCCTGAACCCACCCTCAGCGATCCGTCTGACTATACAACCTTGGAGTCCCAAGTCCTGCGGTGCTTCAATCAAGGGATTCCAAGGAGAGGTTTCGCTGGCGGACACAGTCACTTTATGTGTTGCAATGCTCTGTTGCTTATATGTAGTGACGAAGCCTCTTAGTGTCGTTTCACTCTGCAGACGCAAACTCATATGCCTCGCCTGGATTGTCCGAGTGTGAGCGCCGAAACCTTTAAAGCCTAAACCCTAAACCCTCCCCCAACAAAATCCTTAAAGGAACCCTCGTGCCCTGAGGCCTTCGTTCGTGCAGGAGAGGCCTGGGAGGCAGCGTTGGCTCGAGCCGGAGGAGCCGGAGTTGCTGGTCTTGGAACCTCGGCTCTTGAAGATACCAAATCCATGCCGAACATATATGTATATAGATAGATAGATAGATAGATAGATATGAAAGATAGATGGTTAAATAAATCAATAAGTTTGGGGGTAGTGCAGGAACCTGATTAAGACACCTCGGGCCTTTATTAGGGTTCCTCATTATGAATCCTACTGTGTTGGGGGTTGTAGGACCAGGGTTTCTTGATCAGGTTCCTACAGTAGCGGACTGTGGCTTACTATAGTTAACAACTACAAGAAGGCTTCGGGGTCATACCATCCTAAGTTTGGAGTTGAGTGTTGAGGGGTTTCGGGGTTTAGGTTTGGGTTTGGGGGTTAGGGTTTATTCTTATTCTTCTTCTTATGATTACTCTTCTTACCATAACCCTTATGACCAGTACTCTTCTGCCTATTACCAGGATTACAAGCATTGTGATCATTGTTGTGTTTTTATTCTCATTACTAGTATTTTCCTTTTCTTACTATTTCTACCGCAGGGTAAAGTTCGCCACACAGCCTATATCTTGACATCACGCAAAGATCGCAAAGGCTCTCCGGCGAGAACTGTACAGTAGGATAAAAGTATTCCAGGAATTCAACTACTCCGCCATGCCTGAGGCCTCGCCGCTTCTCCCCGGCCGATGTTCATGGTATACTGTCAGCATTCCCCGTATGTCGAATTTTCGTCTCGGTGATTACTATAGATCCATGTTGTGGTAAGTCGCATTGAGAACCCAGGAACTCTAACTCGGCCAGCCACCTGCTGTCGCGGGTGATCGGCTGAGGGCTCAGGTTTCTCGGGGTTTCTTGGCGTTTGCAGTGCCCTTGCGGTGCTTGGGGTCCAGGGTCCAGGCTCTTCTATGCTTCTGAGGACATGGTCGCGCATGCGTCGCAGCGTAGCGCCGCGGCGCGCATGGTGAGCTCGGTTTACACAGCGGATGTTGGCAACAACCGTCCGGAAGGTCACGGTATAAGGACTAAACTTTAAGATGCTCGCTGCGAGTTTTGATCGCAGCCCAACCTTGCGCGCAGTTGTGCTAATGGGCCAAGAACGGCTCCAGCCTTTCCGGGCTTAAAGGTGCATAACGTGCTCAAGTCCTTTTTTTGATCGACTCTCCAAGAGAAGAGTGGCTCGTTACTTGAAGAACGCAGCTGGGGAGCTGCGTTGTGATGCGTCGCTTTCTGGGAATGATCAAACAGACATATATACATATATACATATGGGAGTTTCCGAACATTGGGGGTACCTTATTTGGGGGTCCTGATGATAAGGATCTACTATTTAGGGTACCATATTAGGGTCCCCTGTTTTCGGAAACTCCCATCTACATATACATATATAGACATACACGTGTAAAGAAACACTCTACAGCCGAGCCCCGAAGTTTTTCACCTTTGCTCGTTTCACATCGGAGTGCTTCGGCCCTTTGGGCCCCCCATGCCCTTGCCCTGGTGTGAAAAGAGGGGGGTGCTTTCATGAAAGATCTCAGGGCTTAGGTTGAAGGGTTCAGGCTTGAAGGTTCAGAGTCTAGGTTTAGGGCTTTTTTTTCCGGTTTAAGGTTCAGGGTTTGGGGGAATCCTTGCAAGCAAGCTTGCAGCAAAAAGGGGGACTTTCAGAAGCGTTGCCGTCAGGTACCTCGGGAGTTTCATTGTAAGATGGCGATGCAGGACGACAAAGTCACGCCCAGACATCAGTCAATGGCCGAGGTGCTGAAAGCTCAAAAGAATTGTGTTGGGTTCCTTCTTTGCTCCCACCAGGGCCCAAAACAGAGCCTGCGCAGCCTTTGCAGGACCTGGAGGTGCACGAGTGGACGGTGCGAGCCTCAGGCATGCAAGGACAAACGCGCAGGGACGGGCTTGGCCTTCCCAGGAGACTGGAAAAGTTCCTGTGCAAAGAAGGCACGGCGGCGCGAAGTGGCACAGATGCAGGACGAGCGCTTGCCGCAAGGTCAGAAATCTGCCTCCGCTGGCCATCGGATGATTTGCAGATTTCCTTTAGGCACGACACCTCTAGTTTGTACTTCTAGAGTATGATGTAAGTATACATCTCGGAGATTTTGCTACTTGTCACTGCAAGTCTCGTTGACATATGAATGTGGCCTCCGTCTCGTGGAAGTAGCGATTGGCCGCTGCCAGCGTGACATATGCGTTCCGTCGAATGCTGCACTGCCCATATCTAAATCCCGAAACCCTAAATGCAGGATATCCTGTTGCCTAAACCCTAAACCCTAAAATCTACTGGTCATTACTAGTCCCCTTTCGAAGATCCGCTGCTCTGTGAGCGTCACTGCATGCTTTCGCCGTGGCAGGGGCTTGAGCACATCGACTATGTCTATGTGATGGCATACATGCACCTGGATTCTTGCACAGTGCGGAAGCCATACTGTTTACGATCAACCCCTATTAAGGCGACTTGAAAATTATGTTCCTTAACAAGAACCCATGCACGGCGGGATGAGATCATCAGAAACCGGTACACATCACGAGATGGGGCCGACCCTGAAGATTTGACCTAGCAGACTCCATGTCCTAAGGACATCTATGTTTTGAATGGAGTTGCTATGCCCATTGCTTGAGTCGAATTGCCATGTAGTTACGTGCAAACAACGCTGTGCAAGGATCTTGGCCTATCTTGTTTCACACACGTGTGGGGCGAAGAGAATGGCTCGGCATGTGTCGAAATAGATGCCTCGCACCATCTCGCACCATGGACCCGAAATGGCCAAGTTGTCGCATGTGGAGGTTGGACAGTAGTGATGTCCTCAATGCAGAGCCCTTAACCGTGATCTACCCCTAAACCCTGAAGCCTTAAATCCCTTAACAACAAAATAATTTCGTCGTCCTTGGATCAAAATACCTCCGAGCACGTAGCTTCGACCGACGTCATGGAGGGCCAAGTCAGGGCCCATTTTCTGCAGTGTGCTTTGCATTCAAGTTCGAGTGGGAAAACGTCCGCAGGTCACACAGAAACCGGTTGCGTCGCTGAATATTTGACCACAATCTCGGCCTGCAGAGACTCCAATATCCCTTGATTAAGGAATGTACCGTAAATTATAGTAGGATCCCTAATATGATTTAAGGGGTTTTGCTTAATTTAGGGATATTGGAGTGTCTGGGTGCGAAATTTATGAGAGATTTCTCTGCGGCCAATCTTTGCGTTGTTGCTACTCAGGGCGATTGGCCAAGGCTTTGAGGGCACTGCATCCGACTGAGCTCTGAGGCTCGCAGAGATGCAAAGCTCTGGCCGAACATCGAGTCGAAATTGCGAACAGGATTTCACTGAGCCAGTCGGAGGCATGAACATGTATGTGTACATATTTCTACGTATATATATGTATATATACATATATACATATATATATATACACACACCTACACATATATATATATATATATATATACATACATACATACATACATACATATGTATATATATATATATATATATACATGTGTGAGTGCACGTATGTATGTATGTATGTATGTACGTAAGTATGGGTGTGTGTGTGTGTGTGTATGTATATATATATATATATATATATATATATATACCATGTATAGCCACGTGCAAACACACTCTTCACAAATACATGTATACGTACATACAAACATACATACGTACATACACATATACGTACACATATACATATACGTATACAATTCCATTTACATATGCATAAACGCATGCATATATGTATATGCGACTGCATTTTCATATGCACCTGCAATTGCATCCATAGTGTATATGTATATGTGTATGTATGTGTAAAGATAGTTAGAAATGCATACGCTTATATCTACATATACAGACAGTCATGTATGCAAGCAGATAAATAGTATCTAACAGTGGTTTCTTTGCGCTTAGACCTTGAAGGTTGGCTGGGTTACTCCTTTAATTCAGCTGTGGTATGACCAGCCATATTTGGCGTACGGTCTCACGCTGCAGACGCAGGTTTTGAGGCTTTCCTTTTGAGGGGTCGGGTTAGGGACTGACATGCGAGGTCTTGGGTATTTAGCCTTCGTAAACTCAGGGTCTACCAGTAATCCAGCTGTACATGTTTTGTGCTTGCGTTCTGCAAAAAGCTGGATGTTTTGGTCTTACTAACGAAAACATTTCAGAGACTTTAGACTTTAAAGGACCGACCTGGCTATTCTCAGAAGCTGCCTGGAATGGTGGTGATTTCCGGTGACCGGAGTTGGCCAGAGCTTTTGAAATCCGCTTGGTTTCACCATTTCACTGACCCCCTTACCGCATGACGCATTCAGCACTGCCGGAAGAAATTGCATGGTTGTTGCCTGCTCCGCTCCTTGTGACACGAAAGCCTCACTCGCAACATCGTGCTTTCTTAGTCGCCCACACATAATTTCCAAATCCTACACCCTAAAGCTTAGGCCTTGGGATTGAGGCTTTGGCGCAGACCTAAGCCCAAGCCCCATACAGCTCCACGCGTGATATCGTTGGTTGCGCTGGCACAGAGAATTCAGAGGTGCTGGCCAAAGCTCAGGCGAAGTGCCACGAGCCGACCTGGCACGGACTGCTTAGGGCTTGTCGCGCAAGGTCCAGGATCCAGGGTGCAGGGTCTAGGGTTTGTGGCTTCGGGTCTAGGAGGTCTAGGAGGTAGGACCATGCAGGATTGGATTTCAGGGCTTGGTTTCCGTCGGAAGTATTTTGTTCGTCGAGGCGGCGGAACATGTTTGAGGACCTCATGTGTGCATGAAGCGCCGCAACTGCCCATGAACCTTCAAGCATGATAAACTGTAAATGCACGGTCACTTGACCCTAAGGCCCGATCCACTGCTTTCTCCCGAGCCCGCAAGCCGTATCGTCTACCTTGGAGACCAAACGAAGCCTAGAACGGTTCTAGGGTTCATATCCCATATATAAGGTCATATAAGATGTAGAGCCGGACCGCGATCTTTCGACCCCAAGCCCAGACTCTAAACCATCCTAAGCCCACAGCTCGAACACATAGATCCTGAAACTGCAAACCCTGGGCCCTACACCTGAAACCCTCAACTCTAGCTCAAGCCGAAGTAGCTTCTGTCAGCGTGCGGTGGCATGCCAGGTATTGGTCTCGGGTGGCCCGGCTCAGAGGATCAGTGCTTTATGCCTTTACAGGGGCCCTCAACCCTTCGAAGGAAACCCGACGGAACCCGAAACACTTCAAAGGAACCCTAAACCATACGCCCCCTAAATCCCAAGTCTTCAGCATGCTGCAGGAGGCAGAAAACCCAGAGGGCTGCGGGAAATCGGGAGCACTTTTATTGGTTTTATGGCGTCCCTGAAAGGTTTATAACAGGGTTTAGGGGTTTATGGGGCTCTGCAGGGATTTAAGATCATCGAGGAGCCTGGGGCTGATCCTGATTACAAAGGTGCTGGAGAGAACCCGGAGTAGAAGTATCCTAAGGTTGAAGGCTTCTATAGAAAACTAGGTTACCCCAGCATATAGCATCGACAAGCACTTGTCGGCTACTCATCAGAAGGAGCCCTTACCAAGGGTGCCGTCTTAACTATGCAATTTGGTTTTGACACATGTAGATAAAATCACATATCTGTATAGGCTCCAAAGAGTAGAGTCCTCGTTGGATTAAGGGCTGAGGGCTTCAGGTTCAGTGCTGGGGTTTCAAGTTCAGGGTCTTAGGATTTGTTGGGCTGAGCAGGTTGAGGTTCGCGGTTTCAGGGTTTAGGTTCAGTGATGTTGGATAAGTGTTTTGGCAGTTCACGGCTCAGGGCTGCAAGGTTGAAGGACTAGTACGCTCAATACTGACTCGACCTCCCTCTCTCTCTCTCTTCCTCCTCGCTCCCGCCCAGTATTTATGCATGTATGGTGGCGTTAGGATAGTTAGTATTTGGGAGTATCTGATTGTTGGGTTCTCTGAGCTTCAGGGCTCGGTTCATAGTCAACTCCGAGTAGGGGAGCAGTATAGCTCGTGTTGGGGTTGTCTCTGGTGCATCTGGCGCCTGGAAGGCATGGGGATGTTGCACCAGGCATGCCGTTGATACTGTGTTCGCGCGTGATACCTTCCTCCAGACTGCGCTTAGACTCCGTGCAGTCGAGGACCGACAGCACTTTGAACTTCGGTCGGCCGTTGGCAGGCTTGCCGGGCCAGTGTGTCGACCAAGTATTTGCCCATTCCCTACTGAAAAGGGCAGTCTAGAGCGTATTAGTTCCAATGCGTCGCGCGCCAGGACCCTATGTCATAATGTCTCTGCTAGCACGTTGCCAACTGCGGGGTGGCTCACACCCCAAGCCCAAGTGCTGGGGTGTAGGCTTCAGGCTAGAAACCTAGACCCCGAACCGGAATCGATGCAAAAGGCCCCAAGCCCGAAAATCGTAGCCCCAAGCCAAAAACACCGGAACCTCCAAGGTAACACCTGGCAATGTCGTTCGGGCCTCTGACCACAGAGCTGATGTGGAAGATGGGCTGTAGTGTTACGTTTTGGGTTTGAGCCTATATAGGGTGAGGGTTTAGGGTTTCGGGTTCAGGGTTAGAGGTCTACTAGAGTTGAAGCTATGTTTGTTCGGCTTTGCTCTCCTGCTTGCCTTCCTTGCTTACCGGCAGTGTTTGTATGGAAGGCTTGCATCTGTGTGCGCCATGGTTTGCTTCTGTTTTGTGTCTGAGTCTGGTCATTGCTTTTGTTTTGGCTGGGGCTGTTATTGATTCGACGTTGGCGGATCGTTCACCGCGGTTACGGAGATGGGCCTGAAGCCATGGTTGTAGCTTCGAGTCGACATAGGGGCCGATATAGAAATATTCAAGCTTCGATAGGGGGTAAGATGCGCCACGCCTCTTGCCGGGCCATGCAACAGGCGATTCGATTCCCATGGGTTCATGTATCCTTTGTGTGAGTGGGCAGTGATCTGGTTAGGGTCCCTTTCAGTGTCCATTTTTGGAACAGGGTGTCGTACTGGTATGGGGACCTATAACGGGAGCCTAGTTTGGAAAACTACCCATATACTTTGTTTGGGTTTGGCAGAGGTCTGTCAGCTCCTCCAGACCCAGACCCTAGCCCTAGACCTTAGCGAGCACGTCCGTGCTGACAGAGATTTTTATTCTTACAAGAAGGAGTCGAAGCCTTTTTTCCAAGATAACATAGAACTTAAACCTAACCCTGAACCCAAATTTTCAAACAGGACAACCTGGAACTTAGACGACCTAAGCTTGAACCCAAAGCTTCAACCCCAAACCCCTACACGTAACCACCCGATGATGGACAACCATCGGTTGAAGCGGGACTTTCTTGGGCCTCCACTTCGAAGTTCGGATGCGGAAGTGAGGGAAACTTCGGTGATCAGTGACCTTAATGGAGCTTCGTGAAGGCCTTAATGGAGCTTCGTGAAGGCTACCACTAAACTAGATGCTTGTTGAGGGATTGAATGTACGTTACCATAATAACGATCCAGAATAAGTAATATGGTCTGGTTTCCTTATCACTTAAGCTTAACCCCGAACCCTGTAAACCCTACAGGCCCCCAACTCGAAGACCTACAAAACTCCGTATACACCTTCCCTAGACCCTGGCCCTAAACCCTCAACACTACAGCCTTGGAGACACCCCCTCCGAGCCCTCAAAGGCGCTGATGATGGATAAGATCACCGGGAAGAGTGAAGATTGGCAGACGAAGCCTCAGAGGGTGTGACATCGAAGGTCTCCGCGGGCTGAGGGCCGTCTTACCCTAAACCTTAAAACACCAAACTTAGGCCGAAACGCGACATTTTGAGCCTGAAGGTTGAGGGTTTAGAGCTCGAAGTCCATGAGGTTCCAGGGCCTAGGCGTTTGGAAACCATAGCTTAGGCTCAAGGGGGTTCAGGATTCATGGTTTGGGGTCCAGGGTGAAGAACAGTTTAGAATCTTCAGGGTCTACAGAGTCCAGTACCGAAAAGGCGTGGACGCAGACAAACTTCCCAGACTCCCCGGCGCACTTCCCAGGTCAGCTCGCAAAAAGTTCGACTGGCATGGAGCCTAGTGGAAGACCGGTTTAGTGTGGGTTCAGGGTTTGGGTCTTTCAGGTTTAAGTTACCTAAATCCCACGTTCTTCGACTGTAATTAAACCCGCAAAGAACCCAAACCGAAAAGCTTAGAGCCCGCGAGCCCTGAACCCTCTTTTTCCCGAGCCTGCAAAACCCTAGCTGTAGCCCAACAGCATACCTCGTACGTTGATGCGTTGCTCGAAGTACTACAGGGCACGCTGCAGATCTCTTGGGCTCTTGGTAGACTGGTAGACCCGGCACCTGGGCGATTTAGGGCTAACGTCCGGGGCTCTGGGGGCTGTTGCGATTTAGGGTGGGTCGTCGCATAACTCTGGTTAGGATGTTGTGCGATTTTTTTGGATTGGTGTTTTGGGCTTCTGTTAGCCTACTTTGTTGTTTTTAGGTCTCGCTTTTGTGTTTTGATTGTAGAGTTTGTAGTTGACGATGCCGAGGATGAAGTGGTTTGGACGAGCGAATACCGGAAGCCACACTCACTAGAAAGGACCATGCTCCTAACCTCCGCATCTGAATTTCAAAAGGACCTCTTGAACAGCCTTCGTATCCTTGATACAAATGCTGCTCCTTCGAAGGTTGGCACCGACCGTCTTGTTAGTGATTGTTGATGTTTCGGCTTGGGGTTGAAGTTCAAGCTTTGAGAGAGGTGGGAGGAATCAGTGACAGTATCCCCCTACTTACAGACCCCATATTTATATATTTGCGATATATTCTATTTTTGAAGTCTCCGGCGCAAGTCTCTCGTAGAAGCCTTCGTAGCAGCTCTAAAAGGAACCCTATTTAAGTATCCTCTATAGAAAACAAGAACCCTTAAAGGGGTCTGTATTTCAGGGAGCGCAGGCAGTGTAGGAACCAGTGGCAGTGGCAGAGACTAAACCAGAGTTACACTGGCTGCCAGCTCCACGTGTGCCACGTTTGTGATGGTCAATAATAGCCGCGCCACTGAAGACAATCTTGTTGTGGGGATGTTGAAGCGTGGCAGCTCTGATTTATACATCTTTTCAGTTGACTAGGTTATTTGTGGGAATCTTCTAATGCAGAGGATGTGTGTTCTTTGAGAGGGAATCATGTTGGCTCCCAGGTGTCTGTCATATACTTACCACGGATGGCCGGATCAAGTGTCTTAAACATTCAACCTACGCTAGACCTGCTCTTCCCTGAGCCCTGACCACACGTGGGATTGAGGGGGCACGGGCACACCACTATAGCTCAAGATTTCGGATACTTTCTCACAATTCGATCGGTTCGTTGCTGATGTAATGGAGCACAACTTAGTACAAACATCGAGTATTCCTTCCGCAATTCGGGGATTTTGGAGACCCGAGTTTTGGAGGCTTGTAGGCGGCATGGGTTCAACGGGGTATGGGTTGATTGGGGTTGTAGGGTCGAGAGGGTTGTCATCTTGTGGCATGCATGTGGGCTACTACTATGCTGGGGCGACAGTAGGGCATTTTAGGCTCGACCAGGCGATCTCGACGTTCCAAAAGATTTTGAAACCTAGGCTGACATGGTACCCGCATGGCGAGGATTCTATCGCATGGTGCCTGTCAGGGTCGCTCTTGAAATCGACTGTCGCCGAAATTTGGTAGGGCAGAGAGACGACGTATTGGCACCATTGGGAGCTTGCACTGATGATGTCACTCATGTTTATGCCAGAAGCCTTTCCACAGGGGTCTCGGACCAGCCAGTGTAAGGAGTTCCGCGAGAGTTGGCCCCCGTAACCTTGTTGCAGGGGGCATGTCACCGCAGCGAAGACCACCGAAAGACCATGTTCTCTTTCAGGGCATTTTGATGTCATTCCATTTGAAAGCCAAAACCGACACACAGACGTGACTTTAACATGTCACCCCTCGCGTGCTTCAGATGTTCGTTTGCAATGTTTGGAGGCAAGTTTTGTTGGGCCGGGCGGGGGGGGGGTCTGGGGAAGTTCTAGGGCTGCACACATCATATTAGCTAACTACTGCTAACCTTACTTCCTCTGCATATGCAACCATGTCATGCCGTATGCGTAAATCCTCATCCCTTACACCCTTAAACCCTTAAGCCTTAAACCCTGTGCCCTTAAACCCCAAACCCCCCAACCCCTAAACCCTGAAACTTTAAACCCTGGAGCCCTCAACCCCTACAGCCGCAAACCCCAAACCATTCAACCCCAAGCCATTCAACCCTGTAAATCCTGAGCTATTGGCCCAGGATCTGGAGCAAAGGTGAGTGGTACATCCCTCCTGTTTAAAAGCATTGGGTTGAGGGTTCAGGGCTGCTGGTTTAAGGATTTTAGGATTTGGGCTTTAAGGTTCCGGGACACATCCCCCGTTAAGCGGGAAGGCCTTGCTGTTGAGGAGTGTTCGCTGGCACACACTCCAAGCAAATCCTGAACAAGGGCTTCTGCAAGATTCAGATTTGAAGATGTTAGGGTCTACGGCCCAAGGCTCGTTGCTGAGTTAGGGGCACCCGAAACCCATACATACTCTGGTTTGGTTTCGGGAAAAGTGGCGGGGGAAAATGGCCAAAGGGAGGCTTACAGTCCCGTTCGTAACTACTTGCGTGATGATGCACTCCAGAACTCGATTCTATCTCTTTAGACCCATAAGTTTCATCAGAAGCATAGCGGGTTCTTTGAAGGCAAGCTGGTCGTTCTTGCAGACAACCTCAAAATGCTGAAGCTTTCCTACGGTGATGAGCCTTCAGAATCTCGGAAACCTTCGTGTGTAGCTTCCGGCTCTTTAACACACCCTGGGCTCCCAAGCCCCAGCTATGTTAGGTTACGTCCCCACCGCCACTGGTGGGTGACCATGACCGGAGATGGTTGTAAGTTGGTTGCCCTCGTGGAGCCTGGCCCACTAACCCACCGTTCACGCACGATGTGCATTGAGATGGGTTGGGCTTCAGGCCTTTCTAATGGGAGTGTTTTGGGGGATTTCGTTGATTCGCCATCTCCGGCTGGGTTTCACAGCGCAACTTCGAAAGTAACCCCCACGGAGCCAGTCCGAGTGTCAGAACGTATGAGGTTCAACGGGTAAGGTTCAGGCCTGAGGGGCCCCTAAGCCCCAAATATTTGTCAGGGGTTTGCGCTAGGTCCTAGGTCGGTCTTCAGGCCGAAGGGGTTCAGAGCTGCGGGATTGAGCGGGTTAAGGCTGTAGTGTCGAGGTTTTTGTTGTTTTTGTTGTTGGCAGGTGTCATAGGGGTTTTGGCGTTGATTATGGATCTTGTCAGGTTGTTTTCAAAATCAGTGTTCTGTAGCGTAAAATTCTTTTGTATCCAGTCTAGGAGCCTGCAGTGGAGTGTTCAGGGATTCATCCATGTCATACAGTCGAGACAGCTGAGCTGTTGGTTGTTATTCGTTTGGAGAGACCCGAAGCCGGTAAGCTTTGATCCTGCCTCCGATGTGCCTTAAAGACGCAAGGCCACTTGAAGGGTTCAAAGCCTGCGTTCTTGTTCAAAAGCTTAGTTTAAGATAATAGCAGAGGGATCCAGCAAATAATGGGGTTTCCGTCTTACGGTAACTTAGAATAAGTTCCTTTACAAGAACTCATTCTGGTCTTCTTTCAACGAAGACTCCAGGGTGGAGGGTTTAGGCAACTCGGCCAAGTGAGAACTGCTCCCCTTCTTGGCTCAAGCCAAATCCATCCGAGACTCGAACACGATTTCATATTTCTCCGGGCCCCTTTTCTCCCCCAGGGGCCCGACACCGTGTCTGTGGCTGGGGATTGAGGATGATGAGAGCTTCGCAATTGCCAGTGCAACCACATGTTTTGCGGGTTCGTAGGTAGCTTCTGGACGCATCCTGAAATCCGACTCTTCGGGGTTTGTTGTTTTAGGGTCTGCCATCTTCCGACACAAACGCAACAACATCTGAACTGCAGAGGGGCAGTGGGAGATTGAGAAGTAGAAGGGAGATATTTAGGCTGGCCAGAAGTTCCGGACCCTTAACCTTAGACCCTACCTTGCCACCAAATAACTTCCATCTTTAAGGATTTATATACAGCAAACGTGGCTTCATAGGGTCCAGGTAACCTCTAATACCAATGATTTGCTTGCGACGGGGGTGCACAAATACCCATTTGGCATCAGAAGGGTTGGGCTAGCCTGACTAGCCAATTTCCAGCCACGGACTAGTGCTGCGTAGCCGTCCTTCGGCCACGGAGGTTTTGTCAACGCCAGAGGGCTTCTACAACTGCGGCAAACATCCGAAAGCCATGGGCTCCCCGAGACATACAAAAGTCAAAACTCGCATGGGCAAAGCTCCAAGCAGGACACCGAAATCAACAAATTGTTGCACGTTTCCCGGAGCGTGAAGCCTTGGGATAAGCAACCCCAAAACCAGGTAAGTAGCCAAAGAAGGCGATGGTGTTAAAGCCCAGACAAGGTTTCGTCGTGGAAGCAGCAAATTTTGCACCCTAAACTGCTGCAGCGCAAGCTAAAGCCCCTGAACTCTAAACCCCAAGCACGGTAACCTCAAAACCCGAAACGCCTGTTCTCAGAGAGAAGAACACTGTCCTCACTGTCCTAACAAAGAAGCCCGTCTCCGACTCTTCCTTAAACTTGAAGTTATCGCCAGATCGGCTTACGGTTGGGGTTTAGGCAGAAGGCAAAGTCCAATAATTGTTCGAACCCTAAACCTGGAACTCACTTGGACCTGAAAGAGAGGCCCTAAAAGCTAGAAGATGTCATTTTCAGGCCCGAGCAACCCTGAAGCCCTACATAAACCGTAATATCCTTAAATCCCTATAGCGACCCCTTTCTGGGAGCTTGTCAAAACTCTGCAAGGTGCCCCTGAAGTTACTGTACTCCTAGCAGAACCCATTTCTAGCAGACTCCCTCAGCCTCCCCAAGCCTTGCTCCTATGGAGTGAAGTGCTCGAAAAGCAGAAAAATCACTTCCTGGCAGAAGACCAACACTCTGACTCATGGCCCACTCACCTAAGATCTTGTAAGTGAGGTGGCCCTTGCGGTTTTGAATCCACACCTCCCGGCGGAAGACCGAAACCTCCGAGAGCTCAAAACATGTCGAGCGCTCCGGGCGCCTCCTCGCAGCCGGAAGAGTCGCCGCAGTCGCAATCGCAAGGCGGGCGCGGCGTTTGGTCCGACGTTTAGGGTTTAGGGTTTTGGGAATTATGTTGAAGAGTTTTTCCGGAGCTTTTTGAACAAGCTAGGATTCTATGCGCAGTTCGTGAGGGTTTTCTGTACCTCAAATCTGCAGCACTGAACGGCAAAGTCAGGTGGCCGCAGAGGAGTGTCGAACTATGGCGCCACCTCAGATGCGGGAGAACTTCCCGATCTCACGGAGCAGCTGCCGCTCGCCCTGTCTGAGGGTCCTGAAGGGTTACTTCATGGGTCCACATGAGGGTTTAGCGTTTGGGAAGGGTTGAAGGGTTCTCATAAGGGTACTACATGGCTACAGGGTTCCATAGTACAGTCCCCTTTGCCTTTAAGGGTTCTTCAGGGTTCCGGGTTTAGGGTTCCCGCGAGGTTTGCTCAAATGGTTCTTTTAAGGGCTGCTCGTCCGCTCTAAGCGCTCCCCTTTCATATAGGTTTAGACAAGTATCGGGTTCCTTCGCAAGATGAAAGGCTCCTTCAAGGGTTCCTTTGAAAGGATTGCTTTCAGGGTTCCGATCCGTGCTGAAAAGGGTTCAGGTTTAGGGTGAAAAGTCCAGGGTTAAGGTTTAGAGTGGGTTCAGGCTTGAAGCCAACCCTAGAGCCCTTGTGCACGATGAATCGGTAAAAAAGAAACCCAATCATCCTGACCCAAGGAAAGCGAGTGGTATCTACGAGGACACCAGCTGCCTTCTTCCCGGCCCATCGGGTTCAGTCTGGGGCTTTAGTGGGCATTCCCTCAGATGCTGCTCTGTTCCTATCATACGAAAGCAACGTGCTATTCAGCACACATATTGATTTGTATTTGAGGTTCACAGGGCCTACATATAGTTCCAGGGTTTGGTTCTTTGCGGGTGTTCCGGCTTTAGGGTAAAAGGCTAAACGGGTAAGCCGGCAAGTTGGAACAGCCCGTAAGACATGTTAAATGTTAATGCTTAACCTGGACCAAGTTAATAATATTTAAGTACGTAAGAATCGAACGCCGAGTGTGGTTCTGCCTCGATTTCGGCACCCTACAGTCGCCGATGCTTTAGATCCCCCAACCCCCCCCTCTCTGGATAGAGGATTATGGAGTTGCCTCGTCATACAGGCTCAGTGATTCCACTGTTGGCTCCAGCTCCAACATGGCCACCTGCTACTCATTTCCTTCATCATCATCTTCATCCTGACCATCCCCAGTACCATCTTCATCATCTCACCATCAGTATCATCATCACCATGACCTCGGGCTTGAAGCCCTAAACCCCACGTCGTCGCAGGAGTACCTGGCATACCGGGATCGCTACCAGGAATGGCGTAAGGGAGGTGCTCTGGGAGCTCAAGGCACGACCGGCTGAAAGCTCCACCTTGAAGCTTCCTGTGAAAATGTTGGTGTTGAGGGGGCTACAGGTAGGGCAGGTAGGGTTCCCAAAGCGAGGTTCTATGGGTTTCTGTCAGGCTTCATCGATTTGGGTTGACCGTACGCAGTTGGGAGAGTCAAGGTCCCACGGTGCGGGCCTGTGTGGCTGTTTCGTGTTCATATCCATCGCAAGGTGAGCTCACGGCCGAGGCCTTGGAGCAGCAGCAACTTGGGCAGACTGAACGGGCCTGGGATCAAAAATGAAGATTTGGTGTCTGGGAAATCAGGGTTTTGGAAAGGAGGCTTGCGAGCTTCCGGTTTTCAAGTTGTGGTTATGGGGACTGTATACTGCCGATTAGTAGCCCCACTTCTCTGGATCGGGATCTTGATGAGATCCTCTTGCTTCTTGCGCTAACATGATGGAATCGTTAGTCTTCATTGATCCAGGTTCATGCTCGCGACTCATCTGCGCTCTTAGGTTTCACCAGTGTTCGGGATAGTTGCGGATCATGGTTCGCAGGCTTGTAATGCCGATTTGAGTGCTCTGAAGTGCTGAGCTGAGGTGACGTTTAGTTCTCCTGGCATATTGAACCCTGCCACAGTCAAGCTTCTCAAATTCCCGTTTTCGGGCTCTTGATCTTGAATTTTGCACGTTTGGAGCGGAAGCAACAAGGGAATGTCAGACCTTGACTGCTGAGGTCTGTGGTAGACCGCGGTGATCCGTATCGCTACTCGGTTTAGGGTTTATGCACGGATTCGGGATATAGCGACAACGGGGTCCCAGACTTGAGGGTCGAGGGAACTCGGATTCAGGGCGTAGCTGTGGGCGTCACTCCCAAGCCCCTGCCGTCTAAACCCCGAGAGGGATCACCACAGGGGCTCTAGTAGTTTACGCCTACGCTTTGAAAGAGGTTTGGGGGCATATCATGTTGCAAGCACTTTGGAACCACACTGGGGAGTTTATGTCATGTGTTCAGAGCCCTGCAGGGTGTTGACAATGTTTAGTAGATTGCGTTCTTTGACATAGAGGATTTAGCTTGTATGGCTCAGGATGGTTCCGCTCTGCATCTTGTTCGGGCTGAATGGAATGGAGGGGATATGATATGTCGAAGACCCATCATGAAGGAGCCTCTGAGTTTTAGAAATCCTCACGTGCATCTGAGGCTTCGAATACTGGTATCCAACGGCCTCCATCTTTCGCATGCGCTTCACCTTGGCCTATTGGATTTCCGTTATGCCTCCCGGATGATGTAGGGCGTTACAGGGACTCGGGTGTTCCAGGGCGCTTTGGTCAAAGAAGGGTTCAGTGAGTTCTGCAACTCGTTCTTTCCAGCTTAGAGGACGAGACCTTATATAATCTCGAAGCGCTCATGGCACATTCGTCACCAGCCCCTCAAGTTTTGTCAGGAAATGCTTTGTGATGCTGTTCCTTCATGATCGCCTGCTGGCGTATGTATCTATACCTGTGAGAGCCAAAGCACCCTGCCGTCAATTTACTTTAAGCTTGTGCTTGGCGCAGGTAGGAGAAGCAGACGACTGAGATCTGGACCCAATTTGTTTGGTCTAGGCTCCCTCACTAGCGTCGACTTGCAAGCCGAGAGGCCAATGCTTAAGAGGTTTTGGTTGCGCAGACCTCGGCCCTAAACCCCTCTTGGCGTTTACAAATATTCGGGATGTTCAGGCAAAGCTTAGGGTTTCAGGAGCTGGATTTGAGCGCTTGGGGTGTAACGCCAGTCTAGGGTGGTGCCCTCCTTCAATAGCCAAGGCAGCTCTCCAACTCAGAAGGAAAATCCTGGCACGACCCCTCGCAAAGTAGTCTGTAAGCCCAATCTCCGAATATTTCCGTTCGATGATTCCGTGGCCCTGTGCCCTTCACTCCCGCAGTCCGTAGGACCCAAAGCATAAAACACAACGAAGGACCCTCGGACCTCGTAGAGCTTTAAAGTCGTTTGAGCCAGGGACCTTACACCCTGAACCCGACCCCCCCCCTCCCCCGCCAAAAAAAAACATACCTTGGTGTAAGCCATAAAGTGTAAGCCTCATATATTATAACCTAGACCTAGCATGCCTCAGCCCCCAGCTGTCTCCGAGTGCCTTGAGGTTCCTCCTCGGTTCCATCTTCTTCTGCTTGGGTTCCGCGAACAAGCTCTTGGAAGCTTACGGCGGAAGAATCGTCCAGGCCGATCTTCATCACAGCTGTCACAGCTTGAGGTTTGGGCCTTTTTGAGTTTGGGGTCTAGGTCTAACAAAATTCTATTTAGGGTCTGGGGTTCAGGTCTTTCAATTGGGTCTTCGGATCACGAGTCTAAGTCGGGGCTTCGTGTTTTAGGGCTTCGGAGTTTAAGTTGTGAATCTCCGTGTGACCAGACGTTCAGGCGATGGCAGCACAAGTCCTGATGCAAAAAGGGGTTTTATTCGGGGATTGGGCTGAGATTCCACGGCTGAGCTTCAGCTGTTCCAGCTCTATTACTCCCACGGCCCAGCTGACTCCTCAGCCGCCTTACCACCTCTACCCAAAGCATACAACCCTTGATATTTATATAACATATGATGTAGAACAGCTCATATGTCATATATGATATTTGCCATGTATGCTTATATGCATATGTATATACATATATGTATACATATGGATGGCCTAAGCCCCCCTTGGGACGGGCGAGGTGTGGCCGAATCTTCTGGGTGGTGTTGCCTACACTGTCGGCTGCTACCTCTCTTATGTGCAGCTGATCAACATGCCCACGAGGAGCCCGTAAGGGTTGACTCAGGAGTAAGTCATGGAGTTTTCCATTCCAGAACTCCCCAAGGCAGGGTCAGTACCGTATCACTAAGACAAGTCACAGCGTCCTTAGCTCCGGCGAGGAAGGCCGAGTCGCTGAGGTTGGTGTGCGCCGATTGGAACAAGGCACAGACGTTCAGGGCTACCATTCTTCTTCTTATTACTATCATTGTTTGTAGTAATAGCATACTAGCATTACTATTGTCAGTATTAGGCTAGTATTACTGTTGCGATTTTTAGTAATTAATTTTAACAATTAGTTAGTATATATTGTTATTATGTGTAGGGTTAAGGGGGATTCGACAGAAGCTTTAGTTTGGAGCTCCAAGTCCAAGCCCAACCAAAACCCCGGGGCGGATGCTTGAAGGGGCTGAGGCCAGTACAGAGAAGACCGGCAATAATGCATTAATGCAAATAGAAGCTTAAACAACTACCAGTGTTGTCCCTAAGGGTTCCTTATGCATTAGTGTGTTAATATTAATTCTACCCAAAACCCTATTCCATTTTTATACGGCACTTACCTTAACTGAATCAAGACTCCACAAAGGTCGTGCTTTGTGTCGATGCTTGTACGCAGAGGTGTAGATCTGATGTTGTTTCTGTCCTCTAGATCTTATTCCGCTACCAGACCCCTGAAGACCAACGTCGACGATAACAGCCGTTTAGATTTTGAGGATCCAGCCCCAAACCCTTTATACACCTGGAGCCCTGGTCCATGTCCAGATAGGCTGGCTTTTCAGCATACTGGAGTCCTTTGTAATGAGATAGTAAAAGGGCTTCGGGTTCAGTATGATGTACCAGATCAAATGATCAAAAGGAGAGATTCGTATGACTGATTACGACTTGCGTGTCAGACCTTCACCAGGTGTCGGAGCGGGTGGATGTGCCCTCGACGATCGGAACTATTGCCTTCTTGGCTGGGGCGTGCCTTGGATGCGAATGGCCTTATGGGTCTTTGGGTTTCGATTTGGGGTTTGGACTACTGGAGGGTCGAGGTTTAGGCAGCCGAAAACTCAATGCCCGAGCGCCTTTCTGAATCAAAAATCGCAAGAGACTTGAAAGGCTTTGGAAAAAAACATCGACTTCCAAAGTGTCAAAGTTTCAGTTTCCTATTTCGAACCATCACTTCCCTGTACACCCGAAAGCTCCAAAATGCCGAGTCCCCACTGCACAACACGACTGGCCGAGGATCCTCTTTCAAATCGCCTGCGTGGCCGATGCAGCTGGGCTTTGCTGTGGAAGGGTTTAGGGCTTACTAAGTTTCGGAACCCTACCCTAACCCCTGGACCCTAAACCCGAAATCCTCAGCCTTGATCTCAAAAGCCATGAACCTCGACGCCCAAAGCGCCATTCTTATGGCGAGCAGGCATCGGCCGCAGTAGGTTTAAGAACCTGAAATTTGAGTCCCCAAAGCCTGTTACAGAGGCTTGAATACTCGGACATCGGTCTAGGGGCATATTGCAGTGTTATGATCTTAATTAAGGATTTTGTGACGTGACGGGATACTGGCGTTCTAACATCATGTCGGTATGAAGCCTCGAACCCTAAAACCCTAAAGCCTTGCACCTTGTCCTTCTAGAGAGGTCAGAAGCACCACTAAGAGTTGGTAACTGTCCTGCATAGCTAAGCCCTGAGGCCCAGCCCCGCAAGCCCTCAAATCTTCTGGAGCACTACTGGGTTAGGAAGTGGTTAGGAATTGGGATGTAGGGTGCAGCGTTCATGCCCCAACAGCAGCGCCATAATCCCAAAATGCCACACACACCGAGTTTGCGGATGTTCCGACGCATGCTGATCTCTGGATTGGCCGTGGTCCCGGAGAGGATGGAGAGTCGACGTTTCAGCCGGTCTGAGGGCTCTGGGTTCAAAGGCTTTGGGGTTCCAGATTTAGTATGAGTTCGTTCTGGATATGTTTTTCCAGTCCTTGGCTTCGGAAAGTTTCGTGACGGCATTGAGTCCGGGGGTTGTGGTTTGAGGCAGCTTCAAGGTTTGAGGTTTCTGCACGCAGAAGTCCCGGGTTCTCTAGGAACGATTAGAGTATTTATCGTGTTCGGGGTTTACGGGCTGTAAGCTGTATGCTCGGAGGGCTGGGGTGCTGTGAAGCCCAAGTCCTACTACGGAGGTTTGAATATTTTGTTGCAAGTATCCCTTAAACTTCAGTCCCTATGACACTATGTTTTTCTTCTGTCTGCCCTTGGGCCTTCAACCATCAATTTCATAAACGCCTGTCCTGAATCACCACAGATGGCTACCGACCGGCCTTCGTTGCGCGCCATGTGATATCTTTGGAGATGGGTGGTGTGCGACAGTGGAAGGTTTGGGGTGTCGGGTCTACAGTTTCAGGGGTTTGTTGTGCTGGGGTCGCCCCCGGACCATCAAGGCATCGAGCCCGGCGCGACTGCTTTTGAAGCCCCAGCTATCCGAAACCCCTTTCTTGAGACTCGTGAGTTCTGAAACCCCAGCCTCAAAGGTGTGCCCAACTTCATGGGGAGCCTTCTCTTCACCGTTGGCGGCGCAACCTGGCCGACATCCTCGTCGTGTTCGTCGGGTTCAGGTTTGGACGTCAACCCGCCCAAGCCCTCTATCCTTCCCACAACCATGGTCCCGAGGTCCAGACTTTTCTGTTTTCGCCTGGTTCGTATTGTGCCGTGCCTGCATCAGACTTGAGGTATGTGAGATCCTTCTCAACAGAGGCTTGGCAGCCAAGCGGCCCACTGACACAGTGGGGATTTGGGGCTTCGGCTTCAGAGCTCAGAGTTTCCAGCTGTAAGCTTTTCGAGATTTTCGAGAGATGTTGGATGTATGTTGATTCTTTTTGGAGTATTGCTGTGCGTGGCAACGTGAGCTTCAGACTTTTTTGGCATCACGTCAACACCGAGAGGATGCCCAAGAGCTGTAGCAGGTATGGCAGGTATGGGACGAAGGGTTTAGGTTCTGAGGTTGCGTGGTTTGGCCTTGTAGGGTCCACAGCGCAGGGTCGTTTTAGACGCTGCATTCGGCTCTAACCGGCAAGCTTCAAAGAAATGCTGTTGCCTGAGTGAAATCCACCACATCCCTAACTTCCAAGGAACCGGGGGTGACAGCAATGCCGGAGATGACATTGCTTGGTGGCATCCCCAAACTTAGGCTTTCCATTTTGAAGTCGCTGGCTTCGTGTATAGTTCTAGGCGTTTGGTGTTGAGGGCATTTGGTTTAAGGAGGTGAGGGCAAGCCATGCACAAATGCAACATCCTACGAAGATGGTCCGTGCTAGTTTTCAAGAAAGTTTGCAGGACTTCGGTATACTGAGCACCCCAGATCTATAGCCACCCTTTGAATCCCTGCGCGCAGCAGTCGCTGGAAGTACTGTGTACTATACTTTAGTGCTCTCAGGATTGTCCCGAAGCTGGAAGCAACAGCGTGGATTCTCCAGTAGCTCAGTTTGAAATCAACCTGTCAATGCCGAACCTGAAACTTGAAATCCCTAATCCCTTTCAAGTCTTGCCTGCTGTGTGCGAGTTACGAGAGTGGAAACCCAGGTAGACTGCTTGCACACCCGAAACCGTAAACCCTGACCCCCATCCCTATGACTTGGTCAGCTAGGTGGGTGAGACAAAATTCGTCCCGTCCACCCCAGCTGAACCCTAAAGCCCCAAAGTCCCGTGCCCACAATCACTGATACATGCTTGGTGGCCTTGCAGGCCCCTCAAGCGTAAGACAGCTCCTCTAGTCTTTAACTTCTGGATCCTCAGTGAAACATGGGGATCCTAAAAAAATCAGTCGTTTTCGGATACCTCACACTCTAACGATGTAGTAAAGAGCTTCAAGCGAAACTCTTGCTGATTACTGAGGCGCTTATATTATTTCATCGTATATCCTGGATTCTATCCTGATCGCTCATGAACTTCCAGCATCTCTAGCAACACTGAGGCTTGCGTCCTGGTTCACCCTGGTTGGCTCGGTCTGCTTCGTCGCGAGTGCCGGCAGTGCCCTCTACGTGCCCTGGCATCAGCCGCAGAAGCCCTAAACCCTAAGCCTTGCTGGAGCCAACTTCTGAAGCTTGAGAGCCAATTCAATCTTGAACAGTGGCAGCGCATGGGTTGCATGCAAAAATTCCTTCGTGTCTCATTGCTCGGCTGAGGCGCATGTCTGTACTGAAACATGCCTGGAGCTTCTGGCAAGACAGATCCATGTTGAAGCAAGCTTAGCTCATGCTGACAAATCCGTTGTGTAGAAGAAAAGACCAATCTCCGGCTGAGCTTGCCGCCAAATGTGCACTTCTCCGTGTTTAAGCATTGCATCGATATCGCGAAGCTTGAGCCACTACGCGGGGAAACCCATTGGCGACAGTTCTCGTCCTGGCGGATGCAGAATTGCTTTCCGAGTGCCGCCCCCTTTCGAAAACGCCGTCAAGTCTTCTCCAGACGAAGGTTTCGGACGGTCAGTTGATTGAAGGCTCCCTGCGGGAAGCTTTTGCAGCAGATGGTGGCATGGTGATCGATGGCCAAAACGGCGAAATATTGGCAACATTAGTCCGGTGTACCACGAGGCCAAGTGTATGTAACTTCTTGTTGGAGGGTCATGGAACACGATACCACGAGGCTCTGGATGTTGCATGCGGTGCAAAGGGCGTCGCCATCACTCGCTCCCAGGACGGCTATGTGACCATCTTCTCGTCAGAGCATTTACAGGCTACACGAGACAGGGCACGATGCTTTCGTGTACAAGACGACACGAGGGCCAGCATTTCACCAGGATGAATTGGCAGATGACCACCGGCGAAGCTAACCTCCAGTTGATGCTCGTCGGTGTATCGCCTGTGCATCCAGTACCTGCCATTTGCTGTCGTCCGAGCAGCAGTAGGAGCATTGATTTTCGCAGCAGAGCACAATAGCAATCGCTGTAAACGGGCCAGCCTGCACAGTAGGCAGGCTTTGACTTTCTTCAGCAGAGTTCTGCACACGCTGTCCGCATTACACAAGTATGAGTTCGCAGCTGAGGGCTTTTGGATAGTTGAGTTCGGGTTCGGACTTTAGAGAACCGTACCTCCAGGATTGGTCTTGAGCTTGCCGGCACATTCGGTCCCTAAGCAGCAGAAGTTAAGACGGAGACAACATTTCCGCACAGACTGGAAAAGTCCTTCCTGATTACTAGACCTCGTCCACCGGAGCCAGGGCACCTGAAACCTGAAGCCTGACCGAGCCGATGGAAGTTGAGTACAGCAGCGGGTGCAAGGTTGCATCAATGTCGACTTTCCGACATGATCAATGCTTTGTGTCAAGGTAAGTGTATGCTTGACATGACATGTGACACGTTGACACATCTTCCACATTCCGCCCGAAGATGGGCAGGCACGCGAAAATTACACCGTCTAGGATACATAGTGCATGTTGGACCATCCACTTGAAGAATAAGGTTGCCTGACGTCTGCCTGTGATGATGCACCTACTTCGTATTGACAAAATCCGTACTTCACAGCTGCGTGGGGTCAGTTTGCCACCAAGTGTGCACTTCTCGGTATTCGAGCATTGCGTCGGCATCGCACAGCTCTGGAGCCACTGCGAGGGAAAGCCCACCGGCTGCATTCTCGTTTTGGCAGATGCAGAACTCCTTTCAGACTGCCGTCCACTCTCACTGATCGAGTCAAGTCTTCTCCACAAGAACATCCAAGACGACAAACACGAAAGCTCCTTGCGGGAAGCTTTTGCAAGAGATGGTGGCATGTTGATTGATGGACAAAGCGGTGAGATTTTGGCGACGAAGGTCAGGTTTAACAGGAGGCCCACTGAGGTTGACTTCATTCTGGAGGACCATGGGACGCGACACCACGAGGCTCTGGATGTCGCATGTGGTGCAAGGTGCGTCGCAATCACCCGTTCCGAGGACGGTTATGTCACCGTCTTCTCGTCGGAGCATCTCCAGTGCTCGCCCGTCGATGCGAGGTGCTTCCGTGTGCGAGATGAACAACGGCACGGGCAGTTTAAAGTTGTCATGGAACGGACCTCCCTTGTGCGGTTCGATGCTGATGGAAAGATGGACTTTCCGAGGCAAGCGTCTGATGCACTGAGGTCACTGGAGGCACCGCTGCAAGTTGTGGCCTTTGTCGGACCCGGGCGGACAGGCAAGTCTACTCTCGCTGGGAAAGTTGTTGATGATAGTTCGCTCTTCCCGGCCGCGAAGGTATTGGATGCCGTGACAAATGGGATTGATGCTGTCGCTATCCAGAATCCACGCATCGACGGCACCTTGTTACTCCTGGACAGCGAGGGCTTCGACAATGCCTTTGCAAAATCAAGACCAGAGGTTGCGACGCTGTGCATGCTACTTTGCAGCCAGATTGTGTGTGTAGACTATGACCGTCTTGGCGACAACATGATGGCCAACTTGGCCAGGCTGAGTGCATGCCGGGAGGTTTTGATGCCAAGTGCAGCTGTGTCAGCTGATAAGCTGGACCCACAGCCGCCAGAACTTGTGGTTGTCGTGAATGGATGCCGCTTTCATGATAAATACGATTCAGGGACGTTGGAGAAGGCATTGTCTTCCGACGAGGGAAATGCAGAGCGCAACGGATGTCGCGAAGCTGTGCGAAAACACTTCCCATGCCGTCGTTTTGTTTCTGTACCTGTTTCAACTGCCGCAGACTTCGAGATTGGTACTTTGCGAGACATCGTGCTCCAGGCTCCTATCCTGGTTACTGCAGGCATCGGTTTGCTTGCAGAATATGTGTCAGCCTACCGGCAGGACTTTGATGGAACCATGTTTCACGACCTTTTGAGCCGTTCAGTGGTTGAGATAAACGGTGGAGGTTGCATTCAACCACGGAACGTTTACCAGAGTGTCCTGCGAGACCGTGATGCAAGGTGGATAGAGCTGGCACTTCGCTTCTTCGAGAGCCAACTGCCCATAGAAGGGCCTTACCGTCCTGGTTTGAAGTATAAGCCAGACGAGGCTAAGCAACATGCTGATGAGTCACGCATGACAGAAGAGAGTGTGAAACGACTCAATGAGAGCCTGAGGGCTCACTATGATAAGGTAGAGCGAGAAAACGAGAAAAAGGGCCAGGCTACAATCAAACAGGACCTGGAGCAAAAAACATTCGAGCTAGGACCGCCAACTTACCAGAAAGTGAGCAAGCAGGACAACATGATCGCAGGAGGCGCAATGGGCGCTTTGGGGGCAACCGGAGCAGGTTGTGCCGTTGTTTTTACAGGTGGGTTGGCGTTGCTCGCACTCGTTCCAGCGGCGGGCTTTACAGGCGCAATTGCGGGTGCTACGGCTGCCCGTGCCAACACTCAGACTCAGTACACAAGAACGCAGCGATACGAGCTAAAGCAGCGGACCGTTACACACAAAACGAATGGAGAAGTCGTGGAAGGAAAATGGTTGCCTGTCCCATCTGTCCACCTTCAACCGAGCTGCGAGGTCGTGGACGAGCGCGACGTTCCCCCACAGTTCCGCGAGTAAAAGACTGTGTGCAAGAGTGCGCTGCAACCTGTGCATCTGAGTAGCTGCCTGTGCTACAGTCCTGGAAATGGGACTTTTGGAGTTAAAGTTCGGGGAACATTTAAGGTTGGGCCTTGACATGAGCTTGCGTCGATCCATGGAGGCTGCATTCTGCAGGGGATGCTGTGTGGCCAGTTTTAAGTTTCTAAGTGAGCACAACACCATGACGCCATCTTGTGTGTGGAGCTTAGTCCAGACTGGTGGCCAGGCTAGCCAGTGAATTGTCTTGATGGCGCAATTTGGGACCAAACTGCACTGGAGTGAGTGTGAGAGAGAGAGAGAGAGAGAGAGAGAGAGAGAGAGAGAGAGAGAGAGAGAGAGAGAGAGAGAGAGAGAGAGAGGGTTCTTGGACGCGAAAGAATGCCCAAGCATGTGTCCAAACGAAGGCGTTTGTAAGGTGTCGGAGCCTGCGCATTAACGGAGTAAAGCAAGGCGAGATGCAACAACTGCGTATGCTCTCGTTAAGCCTCAGTCACAGTCAAGCAAGCTATCAGTCTCCCAGTGCATTCACTTGCCAACGGATGTGTTTGCGACGTCTCTCTGTGCGATCCCCGCATGCTGCCGATTTTGAGCTTTAACAAGGGAAGCCAGATCGGGAACTTTCAAGCTTGTCGGGGTGCTGTACGCAAGAAGACTCTGACTTGCTTTGTGATGTTGGTCAGATGCCGGTTTGCTCAAGGGCTTGTGACAACGGGAAGAGTTGTATGAACTGACATACGTGTATCCTCATGAGGGCCCTGCATCTGAATTTTGACTCACTAGCTTCTTTGGTCAGCCCCCACCAGGACCAAAAGCACTCAAGTTCTGGCGTATGGGGTGCAGTAAAGTGTGTTTAAGCATAGTACTTCGAGGCTTTTTGAACTGCGAGTCATATTACAACCTCGCAAGAACCGACTCCAGACTGGCATATGCCTCTCCTCCTGAGGCGCCCCACTGGCACCACACCCTGCTGATCGTACCAATGGGCATCTTGGGCTGGGCTTTTGATATTAGTTTTTGCGACACCGGGGTTTAACCGATTCATTCAAATCCTCTTCTGGCCAGAGTTTACGGAGTTGGGAGCTACAGGGTGGAGATAGGTGGATGTCGGTGGATGCAAGATTGAAAGCGATGTGTCAAAGTGATTTTTCGCGGGTCGGCTTAGGCAGGGCTTGTCAAGTTTGCCGAATTCGCCGCAACCCCAAACAAAGCTATAGACTCATGATCATGGGGAACTGACACAGCACTTAACGGATAGCGACACGCTTGTGTGAACAGTTCAGCTGCAGAGGATATCCGAAAGGCCGTGCAAGCCTGGTACGCATCATTTTGATGCAAAGCCCGAAATAAACTAGATTGCGCTCTTGCTGGTTGAAAGCCTCTCTCCGAAGCCTAAGCCTTTATCGGTTCTCCTATAGTGATACTGTAGTGTTGTAGGCCAGGGCCAAAATGCCTAAACTTTCGAAGCACGCATGCTTGAGCCGCCTGCACCCCTTGAAACCCTCAAGAAGAAGGCTACTTCATGGGCGCTCTGCTCTTCGGGATCACGGCAATCTTGCTGCTGCTTCTCTGGATGCTCGGCAGAATAAAGCCCCACAAACGTCGACCTTAACGACCCGAGGCCAGGATTTTAGGGTTCCGGGTTGATCTAGTCTTGAAGGGTTTATAGTTCATATATAACTGTACGGTTTGAACTATTGGAGATATCGTTACGGGTCTTTAGGTGCGCTTACCTTGTAAGGTTGAGGGGTTCATTCTTCCAGCTACGGCTGCCAACTGTCAGCGTCGTTTCTTGGATGCCAGGCTGTCAAGCCTAGAAGCCTAATCAAGCGCAATGTCGTGAACGTCCTACAGCCTGCAATCTCAGGTCATTACCACGAACAGTTAGTCATTACGAAGTCTCCACCTACATTTCTGTAACTCCCATATGCCACACTGTTCGCACGCAGACAGCTGCTTAGAAAGCCGCAGGCTCCAAGACCAAGTATCTCAGTCCTGTGGCCGGTCCTTGCCTTGCCCAAAGCCTTAGCATCTTGAAGCAGGGTTTAGGGGTTTCGGGTTGTTTAGTTTAGGGTTTAGGGTCGACGAACCTTTCGTCCAAGCCCTGAGCACATCAAGAAGCACACCCATGCCGAGGGAGGCCAACGACTTCGGCCTGACTCTGCTGAATCAGCCCTTTGTCTCGTGACATTTCAGGGTTCCCCTACACAATACCCCGACGGTGTGTAGGGCCTTTTAATCAGGCTTGGCTCGGAGAATGGTTCCGGAAGGTTCTACAGGTATTTTCTGTCCGCAGCATGCGCGGGTCAGGACGAAAGGTCTTGCCCTGTTTTGTTCATATAGTCCAAAGTCAAAACTGGATCGTCGGTTGCTTGTCAACCTCCAAATAAATCCAAGGCAGAGGTCGGGGCTAAAGATCCTAAGGACTCTTATGGGAATGAGCCACTCCGAGCTTCAACTCGAATCTAAAATCTATGGCCAAGAGGGCCGAAGCCTGTCAGCGGCAGAATTGTACGACAATACATCCCGAGCCCTGCAGTCCAAGTCTTGCTGTAAAGGCCACATTATCAACCCTATAGAGCCCGACAGAACCTTAAGGCAGTCGGCCAGGAATTCCCAAGCCCCCGTCCTTGGAGTTCTCAGCTTAAGCCCTAACTCAGGCGGAGCTTCCAACCTAAACTTCCTAAACCCTGGTCAAAAGCGTCCGGCATGTGTAAACATATCATGGCAGCTGTGCTCTTTCAAGCCGAGCACGGGCGGTCACGTAGCTCCTGCGACTCAGCATGCTGGACATGAGCTGAACGTCACACCTGCGGAACAAGATTGCGTCTTCTGTGCTCCCCATGAGGCACCCACTCCAAATTGACGCCATCTATTTGTCACAGCTTCGTGCGGTGAGTTTGCCGCCAAGTGTGCACCATTCCGTGTTCAAGCATTGCGTCGGCATCGCAAAGCGCTTGAACACTTACGAAGGGAAACCGACCGGCTGCATTCTCGTTCTGGCCTTCCAGCGTGCTCCCCGCTGTCGAATACACCTTCAGGTCTTCTCCACAAAAATGTCACGAAGGATCAGCACGAAGGCTCCCTGCGGAAAGCCTTTTCAGAAGATGGTGGCATGCTGATAGATGGCCAAAGCGGTGAGATTTTGGCGACAAATGTCATGTTTTCAACCAGGCCGCAAAAGATTTTTGTGCTGGAAGGACATGGAACGCGACAGCACTCTGCACTCCATGTGGCGTCTGCCACAAACTGCGTTGTCATCACTCGCTCTCAGGATGGTTATGTGAGCATCTTCTCCTCAGAGCATCTTCTGTGTTCACCGGAAGAGGCGAGGTGCTTCCGTTTGCGAGAGGGGCATGGGCAGGGGCAGTTCACAGTTGTCATGGAGCAGGACCCCCTTCAGCATTTTGGTGTGACTGGAAGGATGGACTTCGCGAAGCAAGCGTCTGATGCACTGCAGTCAATTGGATTTGCAGGTCGGTCTACGTTCGCAGGCAACGTTATTGGCAAGAGCTTTCTCCGCCCGGCCGCGAAGGCATTGGATGCTCACTTTGACGTCGTCTACCAGCAGATCAGGAAGACCCACGAGCGAAGAATAATGACTCCAGCACATATGCAATGGCCGTATTCACGTTTTTCGAAGAATCAATCAGAGGCCGCCATGCAGCAAGTCGATGCACGGCGCAGGATAGCAGAAGCTTGCGAGCGGCCTTTGAACTATGAAAAAAAATGTCAGGCAGCGGGCAGATGCTCTGAGAATGTCAAAGAGTGCCCTCCAGGATTACCATCACATGAGCCGGTAAGCCAGACCGACAGGCTTTGACATGTGGTGGAGCAGCTGTACTGGCTGCTATCGCTTTCGCATCAAGGCACACAGTCACACGCAGACTAAATAGCATCATGCGCACAGTGAGCTCAGACGAAGTCACGGCGATGAGGGCTTCACATTATGCCTTTGCTCACCCGCCTGCCAGATGGCGCGAAGCTCACACACGCAAGATGAGTGTGGGGAGCACTATGTGGGGCTTACCAGGTTTACCATTTCTGCTGCGACAGCAACTCGATGAATGGCGCAACAATGCAGATGCTGCAAAAGTCCGGCAGCTCATTGACAAGTTTTTTTCGGACAGGGCGCGAAGCTCACATGTGCAAGATGAGCATGGGGGCATAGTCCTCCGGCTCCAACGACAGCTCCAAGAGTTTCAGCAACCCGATGAACGGCGCAAGACTGCAGATGCTGCTGAGATCCGTCAGATCATTGACAAGCACCTCCAGCGTTCACCGGGCAGGGGGCGAAGTTTATACATGCAAGATGAGCATGGAGGCATAGTCCTCCAGTTCCAGCGACAGTTCCGGGAAGATCAACAAATCGATGAACAAATGCAGATGATGGGGACGATGGGGATGTGGCGTCTGATGTGCAGCTTACAATCTCAGCTGCGGCAGTTCCAGCAGATTCAGAAATTCGAGGATAGCTGCAATGCGCGAATCCGGCAGCTCGCTGACAAGAGTTTTCCGGACAGGGCGCGAAGCTCACATATGCAAGATGAACATGGGGCCGCGGCCGCACTAATCATGGCTTACAAACACTGTGAGGGTCTCGAGGCAGCTTTGAGCTTGCGAAATAGAATCGCGTATTTGCCCAGGCTTATAGCATCCGACGACGGGCTTATGCTTGATGCCCACATACCTGCATCTTTCCAATAAGCCACCTGATATATAGGGCAAGGAGACTTCATTGTTCGGTTTGTGGGTGGCTGTTGACTGACTTGCTGTGTCTGTTGCACTGTACTGGAGGTTTCAGCCTTCCGTTGGATAATGGCCGCCGCAAGCCGATACAAGAATCCGACATGGCAACGCGGGAGGCTGAACCACGCCATCCGCGCCGAATCTGTGAGTGCCCAGGCGCGGCAATGCCAAGGGCCAGGGAAATCGCTTCTGATCTCCATTGTTTTTGTCCCAGAGCATTGGTTTTGTTGGTATCCTAATTAATCCGAAGCCCGGGCCCTAGCCCGACCCGAGGCCTTAGACCTGACATGTTCAGCTCAAGCCCTAAATCTTCCCCAATCCTAAATCCAGAAAGGGTTGTCCGAGAGTGAGTTCAGAAATCCAGCAGTTTGGGGCTTAGGTGCGAACCATGATTTGCGACAAGCCTTCGCAGCGGTGCTAAGCATACGATGGTAGTGGTGTTAACAGCTGATTGTGCTGTGATGGGGTTGTCGCGGCTGTCGTCGTTGTGGCGGTGTTGGGTGTGGCGGCTGTGGTGGTGGAGGTGGTGCTGGTGGCCGTGTTTCGAACGACGAAAATATGAGAACACCATTTGTGCTCGTGGGTTTGGAACACATGGCAACAAAGCATACGAGTGCTAAGTCGTGGTAGACGTGGCCGTGGCAGCCGCAGCAGAAGGCCTAGCTCTAGTGGTAGTAGACGTAGTAGATGTGGTAGCAGGCGCTGTCGTAGGAAAACCGCCAAAGGATGACATTGCTGCGTTTGTCAGTCGTCGTCGTGGTCGTAGCAGTACTCGTCGTCGTTGTAGTCGTCGTTGCACCCGCAGTCGTAGTCGTCGTCGTTGTCGTAGCCGCAGTCGTAGTCGAAGTCGTCGTCGTTTAAGTCGTCGTCCTCCCCGTCGTCGTCGTCGTCGTGATCGTGGTCGTCGTCGTCGAAGCCGTGGTCGAACTCGCAGTCGTCGTAGTAGAAGTAGCAGAAGTAGCAGTCGCAGCAGCAGTGGCAGCAGCAGTAGCGGCAGCAGTAGCAGCAGTAGTAGTAGTAGTAGTGGTGGTAGTGGTAGTGGTAGTGGTAGTGGTAGTGGTAGTGGTAGTGGTAGTGGTAGTGGTTGTGGTAGTGGTAGTGGTAGTGGTAGTGGTAGTGGTAGTGGTAGTGGTAGTGGTAGTGGTAGTGGTAGTGGTAGTGGCAGCAGTAGTAGTACTAGCAGCAGAAGTAGTAATAGTAGTAGTAGTAGTAGTAGTAGTAGTAGTAGTAGTAGTGGTAGTGGTAGTGGTAGTGGTAGTAGTAGTAGTACTACTAGTAGTAGGCGTCGTAGGTAGTAGTAGTACTAGCAGGAATAGTAGTAGTAGTAGTAGTAGTAGTAGTAGTAGTAGTAGTAGTAGTGGTAGTGGTAGTAGTAGTAGGAGCAGTGGTGGTGGTAGTAGTAGTAGTAGTAGTAGTAGTTTTAGTAGTAGTTAGTAGGTAGTAGGTCGTTGGGAGTAAGTAGTAGGTAGCAGGTAGTAGGTAGTGGGTAGTGGGTAGCAGGTAGCAGGCAGCAGGCAGCAGCAGGTAGTAGGTACTACTTACCAGGCAGTAGGCAGTAGGCAGTGGGTGATACGCAGTTTGCAGTAGGCCGTAGGCAGGAGGTAGTAGTAGTCGTCGTCGTAGTAATGGTAGTTATTGTAGTGACAGAAGTAGTAGTAGTAGTAGTAGTAGTAGTAGTAGTAGTAGTAGTAGTAGTAGTAGTAGTAGTAGTAGTAGTAGTAGTAGTAGTAGTAGTGATACTGCTACTACTACTGCTACTAGCACTAGCACTAGCACCAGGACTAGCACTAGGACTAGTGCTAGTACTAGTACTACTACCGCTGCCACTACCACTACCACGAACACCACCACCACCACCACCACCACCGCCGCTCCTACTACTAGTGGTAGTGGTGGTGGCCGTCCATGACCATGACGACCAGGCTACTACTGCTAGTGCATGGAGGCATCAACAAGTTACCAACCGAGAAGTGCACTACACGCTCAACGATTCTGATGCGAGTTGCAAGTTCCAGCACCTACGGTCAGCACAGCCATGCTTGTAAACAGGGGCCGATGTGAATACAAGTGACAACAGGTTCTTCCCAGGCGAGATCGTGGAGCTTCCTACTTAGGGTGTTGACGAAGGGGAGCACACGCCATTGCAGCCGAAGGCATAGAGCCCAAAGTATGTGCAGCAAGTGTTTTGCTGTTATTTAGGATTGTTACCGGCAACTTGTGAAGTTTTATTTATGACATTTTCTCATCACAAGGTCCTGGCTGTGATGCTGAAGAAGCATGATAAAACTCTGACCGCTATTGCCAGGTCTCCCAGCCGCAGAGGGAGCCGCCCCTCAGCCGCATCGCAACGACTTCGGGCTTATCCTGGTTTCGATCCATCTCCAGCCCGGCCCTAAATCCTAACCTACCTACCAAAAGCCAACTAGTTGCGTGGTTTGTAGATTGTAGATGCCAAACTAAGGCTACATGCCATGAAGTTCGAGGCGTTAAACCCCCCCCCCAGCCCCCGCGGGTTAGAAGCCTTCAGCACCACTGCCGAACGGTCTTGAATCATTCGGCGGTTTTAAGTTAGCGGTGTGGGAACGGGCATAAGGACTGATACGTGCTATTGCCCGTGGTAAAGCGGATGGCCACTCATGCCAGCACGGGTAATTGCTGCTGATGCTCATGATGCTGGCCCAGAGTGGCAGGGACCTTGTACGTGATGTGCGCTGCGGCTGGTCCACATGTAAGATGTGAGCATTCGATCCCATACACTACACGTGTCAAGGGATTTAAATGCAGACCGAAAATGCATATGTAGACGTGCCCTTCGAGAAATTCTGCACTTCGGAGCCCTTAAATCACCAAACCCTCGCCCGTTTCTACAAGGAGCCGCCGTTCAGCTGGGGAGCAGACAAAAGACTCGCCGAAGATGTCCGTTCGCTCCTCTCCTGAAGTTCGGAAATATACTCTGTAGTTCTTTGGGTTGCGAGGTACGCATCTTGAGTTCCGGGTCTGACTCTGTATGTGGCGTTCGAGGTTCAGTATTTGGGGTGGCATGTGGCGTGAGGAGAATCAGGGTCGGGGTTGTAGGACAGCGGATATTGGGTGTGAGCCTGGCAGTCCGCCAACTGCCCCTGTCTGCTTTTGTTCAATAGGTTGCTTTCTTGCCGATTTGCTATTCAGGATGCTGAAGTGACGCATATGCACATGCAGACTCACTGCACGGACATCGTGATCGTGAGCTAACCGCTAACCCTTGAATTTTCACCAAGGTGATGTTACCTTCATCGCCATTTACTGCTGGTTCATCGCTACGGCCCTTGTGGCCTGCGTCGTAAAGGAATGGGTCACGCAACCTGTGTCGAGCTGTTGTAAGCCAATGCCTGGGGCTGCGCACGGGGCTAGACAGCCGGACTTGCTACTAACGGGGATGCATTTTCCCGCACATCCGATCCAGAACGTAGCACAGGCTGCGCACTGCAAGTATCTCGAAGAGCTTGTCTAGGCGGCTGGCAAGTGGGCGGAATTGCTGACAGCCTTGGTTTGGCGGGTTGAGACACAGCTTAAGCCTTGGCAAGTAAGTCGCGCTTGGCCAAATCCCGTAAACCGTCCCTACTTTGTCAACCTACTTACTACGACTCCCTTAATTTCACATACGCCACAGTCTCAGGTTTTGGCTTGGGGTCGTTTTGTCTTCGGATTTCCAAACCTCAGCGGTCAGGCTTGTGAGAAAGCCCAACCGAACCCTGTCCGCAGGACCAGTGGTACAAGCAGCTCGTCAAGAGAGTCTTTTCTGCTGCTTCGGATTGTGACGGGAGAGTTGTTCGTGACCATTCTGGGGTTCGTTTTCGCGGTTTTCACCAAGGCTCGAAGGTGGGCATTTTCGCGAGGTTCATGCCTTGACGATAACAAAGCTGGGTCCTGTGAACTTTCGGACCTTCAAGCAATCAAATCGGTATCTAGGTGACAACTGTAGACATTTATCCTGTCCCTCATGGTCTAGTAGAGTCATTGTAGAGGGTGATTACCGTTGCAGCAGACCGTAGGCAACATGAGAAAGCAAAACCGGCAACAACATCAGTTCTGATGCCTGTACATATTTGCCTGGCTATGAGGTTGAAGCCTTGCCTTTTGAGGAACGGTGGGCTAGTGCGACAGATTGAGTTGGTGGGTTTCCAGTCTGAGATGTTTGGGATTTAACCACCCCATGTTGACAGCCCTCGCCACCAGTCACACCCCACCGATGCCTCTCACATTAATCACCAACTGCTTACAGCCTGACCTTCAAACAAGATGTTGCAAACCAAGGGGGTCTTAAAAGAATGCAGCTACCTTGAGGCTGCACAGTAGTCAAAAATTCCGGAGCTGATGATGATTTTTGGCAGGTGCTTTAAATACTGTTGACAGGGCGTGGAACTCTACGAATTCGATTAGCCTCATATTGTAATCTTTGTAAGGCGGAGGCATCCCTAGATCGAAGGGAAGTTTAGATAGAGCCGTAGATGACTGATCTTGGAGCTTCTGGGCCATCTGAGGCAAGGCTTCTATCGCAGTGGCCTCCTTCTGTGGACAGGACTGACAGGGTGTAGCAGCCTCTTGGCTGTTGGCAGTGGGGTTGTCCGGAGAAGTTTACCTTGAACTCCTGATCATTGAAAGCGTGGACTCAGATTACTCAGCATTTCTCGCATGTATTGTGGGCATCTACGCCCCGGTGGTAGTTACATGTAGTTAGTTGTTGTATGTCGAGCCGGAAGTAGTTGAGCTGTCTGCCAGATTACAGGGGGCCCAGTCCCGAGGCATTAGGAGGCCGCCGCAAGGTTCAAGTAATCTGTAGTCCAGACAGCACCCCATAAAATGCGGAATCCTCGGCCTGAAGGACCTTGATTTGTAGTTCACAGATGTCGGCCGCAGGATAAAGATTCTGTTGCGAGTTTTTGGCTAAGACTCCCTGTAAAGCTTGCTTACGGAAGCAATTCCGAGCTCCAAGATCGCAGGACTTGGGATGCAAGTCTTCGTGGTCATTGTGGCAGCGCTCTCGGCGTTCACATGGAAAGCCGTAGATCTTTTGCCGAGCTGTTTTTTGGGAACTGCCGGAGCAGGAGAGCCATGTGACGTGTTTTATCCGTTCCCGTGGTGCGTTTTACGAGCTGTTGCTGCAAGGCTGGACCGGTAGCTTCTAGTGCCTTGTTCGCCCACAAATCATCTTAGGGAACCGCGCTCTCCCATGAGTCCTGACTCTTTATCCGGCATACCGTTCAGCTTGCCTTTGCTGGATGTCCTTACCACAGAAAGCCGTCGAACTGCTGCCCGCCTCACAAAACCTGCAGCTCCCTGCATCATCATCTCTTGACTGTTAGACATAGATTCGCACGACTTCAAAGCTCTGGGAGCTTCGTAATGAAGCTGAGATGAGGTTGGTGCTTCAGAGAGCAGGGCATTGTTCAGGGTAAGCGTTGCCAAACGTGCTAGCAGGCAGCTGCAGATCAAATGGTAGGTGCTAAGGTGGTAGTGCTGCCAGCACACACACGCACACAGAGCTGGGGTTCCTGGGAATATCGAGTAACTTATAGGCAAGCTTACCTGCCAATCCGGCTCAAGTGCAATGCCTCAGGTCTTCATCGCCGGACGCCCAGAACTGTTTGAGCTGTCGAGTCTGTGTTTTCGGGCTCTGGGAGCCGACTGGAACGTCAGGGCTGTCGCGGCGGGAAGCGGTTGCTGGGTTCTAGCTTAGGGCTTCGGAAACTTAGATATGATAAGATGTCACAGTTTAGTCAGGGATCTCAGTGTTGTTTTATGCTCTGGGTGTCAGGGTGTGGAGAGTTTCACAGAACCCCCGAGCCTTGCATCCTAACCTACACCCCAAGCCCTAAACTGCTTGCGGGTACCTGGCAAGAAAACATAGCATCACACGAAACCCCATTCAGCTTCTTCAGTTCCCGCTTTTACATTCACATAAAGTCACCTGACCGAAACCTCGCAATACCAAATCAGCGCATTCTGATGACCCGGCGCCTTCTTGCGAAGGTCCTGCTGATCCACTCGGTCGTGATCCAGGCCATTCCTTACAGAACTTAAGCTGAAGGTTTCAGCGACCTAAAAACCGCAACACCCAAACTCTCGCCAGGCAGGAGGAATCCCCAGAAAAGCTACTAGTATGAAAACCGGAAGGCTTGGTTAGCTTTGCCTGGAGTTCCGCGTTTACTGAAGCTTTGGGGAGAGTTGACACGACACCTCCTTTTGAAAGGGTACGCTAAAAGGCGGTGCAGGCTTTGTGGGTTCCAGGCGGGGTTTCGGGTTCAGGGTTTACAGAGCAACCAAAGCTGTCAGCCGAAACTCTAAGCATCATCCCGTTTTCTTCGCCCCTACCTGTGGGTGATATTGAGGGTCGAGTCATGACACAAGCTGCTGTTCTGTAGTAGGGCTTTGGATCACCGCTGCAATCAAGCACGAGAACGCCTTCACATTGTCCTTCGAACCCATCACCGCCGAACCCGAGAAATTGAATCCCTGTAAGCCACTACCCCCAATTGGTTTGGGGCGACAGGCAGGCCGTAGGTTCTTGTTGCAGCCCGTTGACAGGTGCCGAGCACGGAACCCTTCCGCAGCGCAATGTATGCCACCAGGGTCGATGGCCTCAGCTCATACTTCTTACTGTGGCTTTGGGCGAACGTTTACGTATGCTGTTTTGGGATTGCTGTGCTTCTTAGTAGGGTTTGGCTGAGTTGTGCCGTAATTGGTTTCTGTTGTTAGCTCAGCATAAAAGTCCAAGCCTATTAAGCTTCAAACTCCTACCGCCCTCCTCAGAGGCGAACTGAAACAGCACCTGCCGCAGCACTCCTGAACCATGACACTACAAAACCAAACCAAGTCTACAGTTTGTATTTAGGCATCACAAAGTTCGTAGTGTATTTATTTCCTTAAGCTTCCCCTTATGTCTGCAGCATCACCCCACCCTTCTAGTCAACAATAAGCAAGCACAGTCAAGTCATGTAGGCATCTGGTTGAAACAGCCCTGTAAAAGCCAGTAAAGCCCTAGAGCTTGCTTGAACCCTTAGGGCCCTTATGACAGTTTTTGGAGCCTGGAAGAGCCAGGCTGTCCTCATCTTCGGTGCCATTTGTCAGACCATCGTCGCTTGACAAGAAGTTTGGCTTCGTGTTTACCAACGGCCCCGGTTGTGTAGTAGTCGAGGTTTGAGGTTGTAACTTCCAAGGGTCTGGCGTTGAAAGTGGCTTCGATTTAAGGTCGAGGGTTTGGGATTTCGGGTTTGAGCACGGAGCTTGCGGCAAAAGGTTTGAATCTGAGGTTGCGAAAGACATGGCACGAAAGATGCTGATGATGCTGGCGCTGGTTGCCCTGCACATGCAAAGAGAGGCCAGAATTGTTGATGATGCGGGCAAGCCCGAAACGAAATGCCCCTGATGCTGATGATGCTGGCGCTGGTGGCCCAGCACGGACAAACCAGAGGCCGGTAACGCTGATGATGCCGCCGCAGCATGTGAAACCGGAGGCCAGTAATGCTGGCACTGGTCGGCCAGTTTCCGAAACGCGAGGCCATTGATGCTGATGACGCTGGCGATGGTTGCCCTGCCTATGCAAAGAGAGGCCAGTATTGTTGATGATGCTGGCACGCCCGAAACCAAATCCCCCTGATGCTGATGATGCTGGCGCTGGTCGCCCAGCACGTGCAAGAGAAAAGGCCAGTAATGTCGGTGTTGTTGGTGCGGGTCGGCAAGTGCTCGAAAGGAGAGGCCTTTAGCGCTGATGATGCTGGCCTGGTGGCCCAGCTCGTGCAAAACAGAGGCCAGTAATTCTGACGATGCCGCCGCAGCATGTGAAACCGGAGGCCAGTAATGCTGATAATGCTAGCACGGGTCGCCCAGTTCCCAAAACGAGAGGCCAGTGATGATAATCATGGTGATGGTGATGATGATTATGATGATGATGCAATCTGTGAAACAGAGGGCAGCCATGCTTATGATGCTGGGGCTCGTTTCCGAAACGAAAGGCCATTGATGCTGATGATGCTGGTGCTGGTCGCCCGGCATGTGCGCAATGCTTAGTGCTGATGCTGGCGCTGGTGGCACAGTTTCCAAAACGGGTTGCCATGTACGGTGATGATGCCGGCTCGCCCAGCAAGTGCAAAATGTTGATGATGCTACATTATGAAACTAGAGCTGATGATGGTGGTGGTGCCACCCGGTTCCCGAAAACATAGGGCATTGATGCTTGTGATGCTGGTTCTGGTCGCCTAGCACGAGCAAAAATGAGGCCGGTGATGTTGACGATGCTAGAGTGTCCGAGATCAGTGCATGCCGATGATGCTGGCATTAGTCGAGCAGTTGCCGAGACGAGAAAAGCGGCCAGTGATGTCCATGATGCTGCTGCGGTGTATGAAAGCAGAGGCCAGACACGGGTCACCCAGCACGCGAAAAGAGAGGCCAGGATGCCCAGTGGCGCTGATCGCCCAGTATCCCGTACGAGAACCCCGTATATAATGCTGCTGTTGCTAATCGCCATGACACGGGGGTTGCTTGTGCTGTACCCGAAACGAGAATCCAGTGACGCTGATGATGCGGCGCTTGTGGCTTACAACCGGCAACGATAAACTGATGTGCTGGGTATCCCAAGTGCCATCACTGGGTGCTGCAATGGTGAAACACCTTGTAGATGCCTGAGTCGTTTAGGATCGGAAACCAGAGGGTGGTGATGCTGCCTGCCTGTCAGACTTGACACCACAGTTGAAAGTTTGTGGTGGAATGTCGAATCAAGAATAACCGTGACGGTAAACGTTACTGAGCCTGAACCCTGAACCTAAACTAAACCGCTGAACAAGCCGCTTTTCTTGATTGATAAACCTTGCGCGCCCTGGACCACCGAACTCCTATACCACATCTAAATCCTAGAACCCACGTAACCACTAACCCGAAAAGCCTTAACCCTAAAACCGATGATTCCTAACACTTTAAGCTAGGTTCCCGATAACTGGTACCTTATTCAGTCTTATTCACTTGTTATTTTGGAGTCTACTGGTCTACTTGTTCACGTTTACATAGTGGGACGAAGGTATCCTCATTATTCAGGGATGCTGGGGAACCTAACATGTTTGGCAAGCTTTACACCCTAAAGACCCTAAACCCTGAACCCGAAAATCCTAAATAAAGCCCCAGTGCGACCCCTTTGAAGCCCTAAGACCCAAACCCTGCCAGACTTCATCCTACAAGCCCTTGCAGCCCAGAGAAAATCTTGTTTTGAAATCCCGAGCCCCTCCAGGATGTCGCGGCTTACCTCGGCGGTTACGCCACCTCGGACTCCGGCTTGCTGCCCTTGGGCTTACTTGGGAGTCTAAGACCCCAGTGCAGTGGCGTTTAGGGTTTTGGGGTTTTAGGGGGGTGCTGCAGATTTGTTTGGCCCTCAGTTTCCTCTCTTCGGGGTACCCGGCAGTCGCAATAGGCCTGGATGCAAAAGGGGGGTTTAGGTTTGGGGCTTGCTGCCCCTGGACTAGGTTTTGGGGCGTAGATAGGCTTAGGGCCAGCCCGGGAAGCCAAAGACCTTGCGTTTCAAGGCTTATACGATATGTAACCCACTTTGTAGGGTTTGGGCTGCAAGTGAGGAACTGGAGCAGCTTTTTGTTTGATACTTAAGGTTTGCATGGGGTTTGGTGGGTTTGTCATGCGCTTAAGAATGTTAGGGTTGAGGGTTTAGGCTTGGAGATGTAGGGCCCAATTTTGAAGGTTGGAAAGCAAGTTCATCGGTTGGCTTACATAGCACTTCATGGTGAAGCTGTTGGTTCTGTTTGGTTGACTGCGTGGTGTCTTGGATGCTAGTCGGTGGCGGTTTGGAATATCACCGAATGTTACAACTAAAACACATCAAGCCGTGAAAGCTATACCGTTGTAAATCTTAAACCCCTCGCCGGAATTAAACTCTGAACCCAGCCAAGGAGGACGGCATTGACGAAAGCCCATGTCCTGGAAAGTTTGCCAGATTTGCGCTTAGTTGCAGCGAAGTTTCGGGTGCCGACTTGATTTGGGCTTTGCTCAAGTCTATATTTCATTTCAGCGGTCCTTGTGACGAGGACCTTGCTATCATACTGAACAGTCATCGCCACGTACAAACATCAGCGCCAGCACACGTGCATTAACCCAGGAAGATCGTTCATACCAATACATGGGTAGTTGGGCTCGTAAATAAATCGGCAAGCAAAGAAAATCAATATATGCATATATACATATATATGTATGTATGTATATGTATATGTATCCATCATAGAGGTGCTTACATCACTTCTTTGTTTCGGCGAGTGTGTCTTCTGATGTGTGTCTCCATGCATAAGCATGAACAGATCACACGCAACGGCTACGCAAGCTGCATCAGCTTTGCGACTTTGCGGTGTCTTTCTCCCAACCTTTGCCCGACGAACCGTGGCGCGCACTGAAAAGTATGCTTGCTGCAGCTAGGAACCCTTAACCACAAAATCCTGCACCTTTCCACCCACACAGCCTTGAAGATCGCAAGTCGTTGAAGCCCCAAACCCCTAAACTCCCACATCCGGAAACTCCAAAGCTAAAGCCTCAAATCCTTTCCCCCTGCAGATTTTGAACTGTTTTTTGTGAAGCCAAGATGGGTAGACAGATATGAATAGCTGGATTCCCACATGCTGCCGCCAGCATGCCTGATGCCTCAGCTGCTAGCATTGATGGCCGTGCTGTTGCAGGATGACTGAGGTGGATGATACAGATGACGGCAATGATAGTTATGGCAACAAGCAGGTGAATTTCATGAACAAGTTGCATCGACCACGTTTCGCCACCATCAGCGTGATCACACAATCATCACCAGCTCCATCCTCCACCGCCTCAAGCTGAAAATGGCTGCCGAAACTTTAAATCGTGAACCCTCAGCCCTGAGTGATCCGAGCGTTGCCTGCCAGGAGAAGTGGCAACCGGGAAGTGAGTCTTAACGGTCGCGTCTACACCGCCCCACACTCAGAGCGAGATCCGGTGTTTGAGGAAGTTGCTCGATTTGTTTGAATTTGAGATTGAATGCTTTGTGGTGTCGCGTTGCGCGCTTAAAGACCTTGGGAGTTTGGACTTAGGGCTTTAAGGATTCTAGTTTAGCGCCTCAAGATTGTCGTATTGAGAGGTAAGAAGTTCATGCAGTCAAAATTTTAAGGCCCTGCAAGCTTTCAACCTCCAGCGCCTATGGAAATGGGCCTAGTGTAAAGTGAGATGTCTGAATTATTGGTACTAGGATCCCCTTGCGCTCTGTAGATAAACCAAACCATGAGCCTTCATACTCAGTCCTCGCACCAAGCTCATGCCAAAGCTCATGCTCCACATCCTAAGCAACGAAATCGGAAAGCCCGCCTTGCTCTTGTAAGCCGTGTGCACCCCAAAGTTCAACATTCCCTTAACTTAACCAATAAGGAATGTCACACATGTAAGAGGAAGACCAAGAACGAACATGAAGTGCAACACCTGCAGTCATAGTTGTCATAGCAATAGAAAGCTTCGTTATGCTGCCGACAATGCAACAGTAGCCGCATCATTCCCATAATTCTTCCAAACCTTAACCCCAATAACGCTCGTGTCATGGCCCTATCGTGATCATGCCCCTAGTGCTAAGCCCCCCCACACCCTTAAGCAAGAACCTTAAACTCGAAGCCCTGTAGAAACTCTAAGCCCTGAAGCCCTAAGCCCTAAAGCCCAAAGCCATAAAACCTTAAGCCCTAGAATCCTAAACCCTGAAGCCTTACCTTAACCCGAAGAGACAGAAGCCCGGCACTCGTGTGTTTAGAGGCTGAAGATCTAGAGCAAGCAGAGCGAAGGCTTCGTACCAAGGGGTTTGGCATCGGAGCTTTGGGGCAAGAGATTGCGGTGTGGTTTTGGGTTCAGGGTTTATGACATTGTTTTAAAAAGGTCTATGGTTTAGGGTCTGGGACATGTCTGTGCAACAAAAAAGGGTTTGGGATTGGGTTTGGGCTAGGGAAAAGAGTTTGGGGGTACGGATGTGGGGAGGGGCTTACATGCATAACCCCTGAAACCCTAGGCACCGGCACCGCAGCAGCAGAAACACCACCACCACCACCACCACCACCGCCTCCACGAAACGAGGTTTTCGGGGTTTTGCGGAATTCGGCGAGGAGCTGACAGCTCCTTCGTCAACGAATGATAGACGTTGTACATCGGCTAGGTCTCTTGATTCGACATCAACTCCCACAGGGTAACCCGGACCCAAAAGAAAGCACTGTCACGATACGACGAGAGTTTAGGGTTGAAGTCGTGGCAGCATTCCGACGAAAATGTGATTTTTCCGAAGGAGTATGTGTTGGGTCGCACCCCTCGCCAGTGCACACAAGGCATCTCACTAAGCGCCAACGCTGGTATCCAGGATTTGTCAGGTGATGTGGTATTCCTACCGGAATTCATTCTACCTGCAGGCATGCTATCAGTCATATTGAGGTGCCGCCTTAGACATCTGTAGTTCATGACAGATACGCCATTGCTCCACATGTTTGGAAGAGTTGCAGCTAAGAGCTGCTTGTGCTTCAAGATCAAGAGCGGCTCTAGCAGCCTCGCAAGAGCCGCCGCCAGCATTAATCATGTACGATCCAAGCGTCACGGAAAGCACAGCGCTGTTTGTAGCTTCATTCGACAACCGGTCCTTCTCTCACTCAGAGCAAGCACACCTTGGATTTAGGGTTCTTTAACGACGCCCGGAGCCCATAAACCTTCCCCCGAGCACGGCCGGTCCACAACAGGTGTCGGCAGAAGTTCGGTTTGCCGGCTTCTGGTGGCGCCACTGCCCCAGCGGGAAACTTCCGTCGGGTTTCGGAGTTCGGTCGTTCCCGACGTTGGTGTGCTGCGGTGTACTGGCAAAGTTCGTCAGGCTTAAGCCCAGTAAGCTTGTCAATCGTGCGTCTAAGGCTTCGGGTTTCTTGCAGCCCACTGAAGTCCCCTTTGCAAAGGAACCCTACGGATCAAGGTTAATGTTCGGGACTCGCCTGAAGCCGGCTGAGCTGAGATAGCCACGCATGATCGCTGTTGCAAGCAACAGCCTTTGAATGCTCTGAACTGCTTAGTGATCTGATTCTCGAAGCAAGTTTGAAGTCCTACATGTTGAGCCCCCTCTAGACACAACACTCGACATTCCCAATGCTTCGCTTTTTCTGCAAGGACAGGCGCCTTCATGTCGATCGTCCTTGCCTTAGTTTGTGGTTGGGTGGATGCGTACAGGGTTGAAATGTTTTTACGTTCAGGGTTAAGGGTAAAGCTTAGCGTCTCGGAGTTGGATTACGCTGTATAGCAAAAGGTTTCAGTTGAGTTTTTGGGGTTCAGCATGGGGGCCTTGGCATTGTAGGTTTCTGGAATTTCGGGCGCTGAGGACTTTGGAGTTTTCCGGAGCGCAAGTTCGGCGCAGATTGGGTTTGAGGCTTCGGGGAGTCAGGTTGCGAAAGCGGCTTTGGGCAAGGGTCTCTGGGTCTTTCGGAGGTATCGCGTCTTGTCAGGATTTCTCTAAAGGCCGCAGAGGTTGAAGGCTTCTACAGAGCAAGTTTGTATCCTGTGCCCAAACTTGGTTAGAAAAACCCTACCGTCGAAGCCATCTGAAAGGACGACACCCCTGCTTAGTTTCGAGGAGGGTCGCGGTTTGGCTTCTCGGTTGTTAGGATGCATCTCTGTGAACGTTTTGCTTCGCAACCTGAAAGTCTGGACCGCAAAACCCGAAGCTTGCTTCCTAAAGCCTTCCTGTAGCCATGCGAGTTATGACATGGTAGATTTTGACCCCTTAACTCTTCATTGTGCATTTGATATTAGTTGGCCCCAGGAACAAACGGAGCAGCGGGCTTGCGCAAGAAGGTGAAGGTCCAGAGCGATAGGATGAGCATGCGGCTGCCGTGGACAACCCTGGCCCTCGGTGACGAAATGGACAAGAAGAACATGTCCGCCATGGCGGAGAGAAGGGCGGTGATGGTCTACTGCGACAACGCATGGCAAGAAAATTCTTCAAATACTGGGTGCCCAAACCGTTTGCAGGATGCACAAAAGGACATCGCCCCAACATTTACTTACGCATACAGGTAGACAGGTATGTGGGTGATAGATAGATAGCTAAAGGTATCCGACCTTCATATGGGTTCAGGTAGGCCCATAATGCCATAAGGCCTTTCCCGATGTATCTGTCCCAAGACGTCCCAAGCACAGTTTAGTGTGCTAGAATGCAGTGTTCCTCCATTTGGATCTCCTCAGTAACTCAGGACCCTTTGGGCATCTGTGAATCCTCTGCGTGAAGCGCATTTCTGTTATTTATTTAGCACAAGGCAGGGTTCAGAAGCTAGGAGCTGTTCTTGTATATGGTGGTTTTTGGATCCCTAAACCCTAAACCCTAAACTTTAAAGAACTCTCATCTGAGGCTTCGGCTGACGAGGGAAAAAGTTGACCCTAAACCAATAGTCGTGAGAGCGTAAACCTTGAAGACTTCGCATTTTTTCTCCCAGCGGAACTCTAATTTGTGAATTTGGTATCCCTAAACCCCTAAACCCTAAACCCTACACCCCTAAACCCTAAGACCTAAACCCTAAGCCCTAAGACCTAAACCCTAACCCTGAAGAAATCTCGTTTTTTGCATCCCCCTTGTTTTGTCTCTGCCGAAGGATCAGCTCGGCCCAAGCTCCTTCTCTCGGCCACCCCAAAGGCGCGGGCTCTCCGTGGAGTTCGAGGTTTGGGGATGCTGATCTGGATTACCTGGACCCCAAAAGTATGTAGAATAATAGCCTTCTATAGGTTTTGGGCCATTATTCTACCTACTTTTGAGGGTCTAGGCAGGGATGGTTAGGAATCCGGGGTTGGTGTTCAGTGTTTAGGATCTGGGGTCTCCAAGTCAGGTTTAGCATTCAGGGCTCTGGTATTGAATGACTCTGTGCGGAGCACGAGCCCCGGTTTACACTTGCTGCCGCAGTACGGTTTCCACAAAGTGTGGTTTGAGATTATGTGTTTGAGGCTTAGGGGTTTCGGGTGTTGAGTTTGGGCATAAAAATTAGGCATGAGTCAGGTTTGGGGCTGCGGGCTCAGGGTTTCTTTTTTCGGTTTCAACGATGTGTATACTGTTTTGGGGGCTTCGTGCCTTCGGGGCTTCGGCTTTTTTGGGATTTTGGGAGGGGTTCAGATTTTCGGGGCGGTAGGGTTTACCACTGCTCCGAAAAGTCCCAGTGGATTTCTCATGGCCAGTGCGTGATGTTTGCGCTGGGTTTGCGTTTCAGTTCGGTTTTGGCGGCTAGGCGGGTTATACCGCCTTTGTGGGCTAACAAGCACTCCCTGAAGCCGAAATTCTCAATCCTCGAACCTGTCAACTGCAAGCCTCGGGCTTTCACGGCCAAGTCCTGGCTTCAAGTCAGGAACACACTCCACGCTATAGGGGCCTTAACCATTACCCATTATACTATTTTGGGGGTTGCTTGTTATAACTATAGTATACTAAGTGGCCCCAAAACCCTATTTTAATTATTAAGGCCCCTACAGTATTCCGCATAAGCCCCAAGCCGTAGACATCTAAATCCTCGGACCATGCAGGCCATACAGGAGCCTGAGAAGCCTCCACCGACCGAGGCCTGTGGGGTTGTAGTGGCATGTACATATTTAGGGTTATTTAGGGTTAGCATGGGTTAGCATAGTATTGTTGGTAATCTGGTTTAGGGCCTTAGGGCTGGTATGAGCATAGTTGGTATTCTGGTTTAGGGTTTAGGTTGTTGGAACCTCCGAGCGAAGTCGCAAGCCTGCTGCAAAAGGGTTGTTGGTACTCTGGTTTAGGGTTTAGGGTCACTGTTAGGCTTGTTGGTACTCTTCTTAACAGCATGACTACCGTACGGCTAGCTGTAGTACTTCCGTTTAGCAGGTTCATGGTGCGGGCGTTGGGCTTGTGTGCTCAAGCAGGGGGCCGGAGTTCGGGGTTAGGGATTTTGCGGCTCAGGACCTACGGTTGCATGTTCAGGGCTTGGTGTGTTTCGATTTGTTTACACGCATGCATGCATCAAAAAATCCGTGCATTCGCACTGGGGCATTAGTGTACGCAGTCATTTCCACAAACCCCCTTGTAACCTTGCATGTTCAACACCGACTATTATCCCGACAAGACAAGCGATACAAGCAGCTGGCTGGTAAACACAGACAAAGCAAACTTTTCGGTGTACAACGCGGGACAGCTGTAAACTGTTCAACAGTTCAACCTCTCTAGTAAGATTCCGAATCTCGAACCCGAAACTCCGAGCGCGAAATTCCACACGCGAACAACCTCAACTCAACCCTACACTCCAAACCTTAAACCCCAAAATTCGAAAACCGGTCTTGAGCCCTTATAGCACCCGTCTAGAACCTTTCAAACCTTCAACCAGCCATAAACCCTGAGCGCAGTGCGAGTGTGCCGGAACCAACTAACCTCTAAACCCTATTGCCATACCTAATAAACCCTATACCCAACCCTTTGCTAGGTAGCAGGGGAAGATAGCTATATAATCACCCTATAACCCTTCAACTAACCCTAAACCTTGAACCCTAGGAAAAAGGCCCTAAGCCCCCAAACCCCCAGACCCAACCTCTCAATAACCCTACACCCCAAACCCTATTACTATACCTTATAAACCCTATACCCAACCCTTTGCTGGGTAGGAGGGAAAATTATCCAACCTCTCCATCGCCAAACTAACCAAAGGTTTCCCTGCAATGCGGGCTTCGTCCTTGCTAGGTAGGAGGGAAAATTACCCAACCTTTCGATCGCCAAAGGCAACATCAGATCTGGACCCAGCGGCATCCGGCTCTGCGCCCGTCGAGGCAGATGCCGAGCCTGAGGAGGCGGCCCCTGTGACCCGGCAGTGGAGTTTAGGGGTCTACAGGGGTCGAGAGTTTAAGGTTTGGGGCTTAGGGTTTAAAGTTTAGGGTTAATTTAAGCTTCAGGGTTTTTAGGAGGGTTTGGAGTTTAGGGACTAGTTAAGCACCTTTTTCAGGGTAGAGGTGGAAGGTTTCAGGGGGTTAAGAAGTTCGGGGTGTCCGGATTTGGGGTTTAGGGTTCAGGTTTTGGTTTTATTTCAGTTTGGATGCAGGTTTCGGGTTCTGGGGCTGAAGGGTCGTGTCTTTGCGTTACAGGTTTCAGGGTTTGGGGTTTAGAGCTTACGAACCCAAAGGCTGTGGAGTTGATGCAACCTCGATCTGAAAGCACTGCAAGCGTTGACAACTTCTGGCAGATGAGCTCTTATGACCTGCATAGACATCTCTCAGGTTGTTGATGGATTTTGCCCATGATCTTCAAAAAGTAATCCCTGTGACTGAGGCTGAAAAAATGAAACTGTTCGCGTATGAGGTGTTAAATTCAAACAAACTGGGAGTCGAACGCTTCTTGGCTCGAGAATAAGTAAGGCTAAATCCTAAACCCGAAACACTAAGCCCTAAGTAAGGTGAAGGAAGCACCCGCTGCGGCTGAAGCGCCTGCCGCGGAGCCTGAGCCAGCGAAGGAGCCTCCTGGGATTTAGAGTTTCGGGGTTAGGGTTTCGGGTTGGAGGGTTTAGAGTTGGGGGCTTAGTGTTTAGGGAGTGGATGTTTAGGGTTTGGGGGTGAGGGTTTTGGGGGGTCCAGGTTGAGGGCATGTAGGGTCTATGTTGTGTATAGACAGACTACCTAAGTAGGCGCAGAAGCAGCTGGAATCGCGGCAGCAGCCGCGCTGCATAGGAACAGGTTCCGCATCAGTATTGGCAGGGGCAACTACCTAAACCCCCCCCTAAGTAGGTAAAATAATGGCCCGATACCCATAAAAGGCGATTACTCTACATACTTTGGGGGTCCAGGTATAACAGCAGGCAGAGCTAGAAACACCAAGCAAAGATGCTAGCTGCGATGGTGGAGCCCAAGCTCGGCATGCTTGCTTCAAGTTGCTTCTATTTCGTCTAGAGCGGCGTGAAGTGCAAAACCTGAAGCCCACAACCCCAAGCACTAAACTCATCTAGACTCCAAATCCTTAATACCCCCAAGCCCTCACCTACTGCAGTAGTGCAGGGCCTTGGGTGGGGAGTTGAGGGTTTTGCTAAGGATCTGGGAATAAGTAGAACAACAAAACATCAGTCATGATGAACATTACCGAAATCCGCGGCTTACTTCCCAAAGTTTCGCGGTTATGATGATGATGATGAGGAGGAGGAGGATGCGGAGGACGATGATGATGCGGATGCTTGATGATGCGGCTTGCTCGTATTGACCTGCACTTGTGGCCCGATGACTCAAACACCTGGGCTGGTGATTCGAGTCGTGACCTCCCGAGCCCTTGTTCATTCCAAAGTTACCATGCTTCAGCAAGACACCGGTCGTTCAGGGCTTTCGGAGCTGAAATGTTTTGGAGTACTTCGTAGTTCCTGTGCTTCTCAAGTGCCTGAATGACAAGTTACAGACCCTGACCTTAACAATTTCAAGCCCGAACCCCTGACAGCTATACCGAGGCAAAATTTAAGGCGGGCGCTAGATCCCACTCCCTTAAGCAGTAAAGTCTTGGCAACGTCTTGGCACGAGCCGCCTGAGCGTTCATGGGATCATATGAAGTAAGGCGAAGTTTGCCTTAGCGTTTCAGTGGGAGCATATTAATATAGGGCTCAGGGCCGGAACGCGGTTAGGACATCTTATAAGCCATACACTATCATACACTGATAGGTAAGGTATCCTGTGGCGGCACCTAGTGAGACCCCAGTTCATTAAGCTAGTACAGTAATGCCCTGAACTCAAAGCCCTCGTGAATTAGTAGGACCCTAAGCAGAGCACGTCGTTCACTGGACCTTGAACCCATGAGAACACCTGGACGGATTTCTGCGATTTAGGATTTAGGGGTACCTGCATAGGGACCCTATTCTAGTTACCGAGGCCCCAACTTTACCTGGGTCCCGCAGTTTCGAATTCGACTTGGGTGCCACCTCCAAATGATCCAAATGAGGAGCCCGAGCAACCGAAAACGTCGAACGGCGAGTTCCTGGCCGACCCTCTCAGCTGTGGGATTAGGGTTGAAGTTTGGGGGCTAAAGTTCAAGATTTAGGGGATGAGGGTTTGGGGGATGCAAAAAGGGCTTTCGGGAGAAGGGTTTAGGGGTTTAGGGTTTTGGGGTTGCAGTTTGGGATTCAGGGTTGAAGGGTTTAGCGTTTCTTTCTGCACCTAGAATCGAAACCCAAGCTCTAGTGGGTCTACCTACATGAAACGAAGCCCTGACATAATCTACCTACACCCTTAAACCCGACAAGCTAAGCCGTAACCGTAAACCCGAAGTCCGGTTGTTCGGGGGGGGGGGGCCTTACGGAAAATTCTGCTTCGGCGCAGAAGCCCAGGCATGTTCCCCAGCATTCTGCCTTCGTGTTCCTGACTAATCACAAAGACTGTTCTATTGAAACCTTATAGTCTGCCATATCCTGAACCCTGAATCTGTACTGTTTAATCTAAGGGTTGCTGTATAGGTTCTATACAGGTTGCTACGAGGGCAAGGGTTGCGGAACCCATCACAAAATGCGAATCACATCCAAAACCTTCAACCCTAAACCCCTTTGCGAATGATCTGCTGTTTGTAGGCCCTGAAGTACACCAAAGCCTCGCTTGGCAGGCCGAGTGCATCCGACGTAGGTGCAACTCCATGGCAACAGCTGGGGTCTTGGCTTTCCCCCTTGGATTCCGGGATGTTCAAAGGAATCGTGAGAAATCTTGGGTGACTTTGTGGTGATGTCCGAAGTGCTAGTAGAAGCATCGCTCAATGTCGCGCATCATGACGGCTTCGTGCACGTGCACGTTTGCTTCTGGGCTTGAACATCCAGTTCACAATGCTGTTGACGGATTGCTTTCGAAGTGTTTTTCTCCGGTGAACCCAAAGGTCCGATAGGAACACACACTTCCTCCAACTAAACCCCGAAGCCCTTCAGCTCTGGCGCCTACATGCCCCCAATCCTAGACCCCATAGTCCTTGCCTGGCTTGCCCGAGAGTGAGTGCCGGAACCCCATCGTCCCTTAAATTGGATGATCCCTAAAATTCCATATTGTTTGCCATGGCTTTCTGAGGCAAAAAAGTTTTTCGATTGGCTGCGTTCTCGAGTGCAGACTGGCGACCCTAAATTCAGAGGCGCGCTGCAAGGATGACGCTTCTACTAGGTTTCTCTAGAAAACCTAGTAGAAGGACGTGAAGGGGGGAGGAGTGAGTTTTTGAAACAGGGTCTTGGGGTAGCGACATAAGGACTCAAATTGGGTTACTTTTACGCTTGTAAGAATCATAGTTCGGACTCAAACTTGTACAGGCATGTGCCATGATGGTTCAATGAGTGTTGTCCGTCCGCCGCAGCTCTCAGGTTCTCTCGCGCTGAGGGGGGGGGGGCAGGGCGGTCGCAAAAATAGATTTCTGCAGGCCGCACCTGCACCCTCGACGATGTGGAAGAAGCTGAGAGGAGGCAAGGTCCCGGAAATGGTTAATATGTCACCAAGTTTGTTTTTTTTAAGGTTTGATTACATGCAGATGCTGTGCCACAGTTTGCGCATTTGATTGTGGGCGGCTGTAGCAGTGCTTTACGAAGAAAGAGTTCCAAGCTTCGCCTGACCCTGAACCGAAGCCGTGAAGCAACGGCCCTAAATTGGTTGTGACGCTGTAATTAATCAGGACAAGTCATGGTCTGCTATGCTGCACTTGAAAGCGTGCAATTCCAACCAGTTGCGCCCCACACCTTGAAGCCATGAATCTGAGTCGCAACGCCTTGGAGCGAGAACCGAGAGCCATAAAAATGGAATGACCCAACAAAACGTACGACTAACCGAAGGCTGCGAGAAAAAGACAACATCACAATATCTGCATCCAAAACAAGCCGTTTCAAAGCACCGCGCTGCAAAGACTAGTCAGACTATGTCGAAACCTTGTAAAATTTCAAGCTTTACAAGAGAAGCCCGAGAAACCACCAAAGCGACTGCGAAACCGTAAACCTTAAATCCTCAGCCCGTTTGCCAGGTGCAAGGAAGCCTGGTCTCGCAATGACGAGGATGACAAGGACGGGGTTCGGCTTAAGGGTCCGAAGTCTTGGGTGTTGAGGTTTCACGGTTCAGGGCTTTAGAAGTTGGATTTTCGGTGATGCTGATTGATTATTATTATGCAATCTTATCACCCTTAATGCTTGAACTCGTCATGTTTCGACATCGGATGGTCGATAGTGAAGGATGTCTCAGGCTCTACGGTGAGGTTACAGTTAGTTCCACTTCAAGCTGCAAGTGGCGATGCCTGTTCTCCTGGAGTCCTAGAGCAACATTCCTGCATATGACGGGAATCACTAAGAGCCGTCTTAACAACAGCAGCATGGTATGACCATCAATGTGATCATCATTATCGGCGGCCCGCTTATGCCGAGTGAGTTCGCAACTGGACTTGAAGGTTACTCGAAGAATTCCTGCGAGCGTAGTGCGCAGATTACAGATGCGACTGCGAAGGGTTGACCGAGGGAATCTCACACTGGTTGACGCAAGAGCAGTACCTTGCACCTCAAGGCCATAAATCCTAGAACCCAGTTCCAGAAGACGTAATGAAACCCTGAAGCCACGGAAGGGCGCTGGCGGCAAAGGGAAGGAAGATCAGCGAAGCCCCTGGCATTCTTCGGGGTGGTAGGGTTTAGAGTTTAGAGGCCAGGGTTTAGGAATTGTGGTGTTCGGCACTCACGGCCTGGAGGATCTAGGGATGTACGTGTTAAGGATTGTAGGGTTTCATGTTTTAGGTATTATCGCCTTTGCAGTGTAGGGTCTAGGATTTAGGTTTTCAGAGCCAGTGAAGTTCAGATCTGGAAGTTGGAGGGTTCAGTTTCTCGGTCGGGGTTGAGTCGAGCCGGCTGAGGCATTGTGTTGAGGAGGGGGTTCTATGTTGGGCATAGATTGCGACACAAAGCAGCATTCCAGTATGCCAGCTAATTCTGTAACGATGCAGTTGAGTACCTTTTGATTGCGGTTAGCTTGTAACCGAGCACGTGACACAGTGATCTTGCCAAGTGTGGGCCCGCTTCTAAAGATTGGAAGTGTTGAGCACGCACAGTGTTTGTTCCTTGCGGAGGAACAGATGCTTCTGCGAACAGCGAGTTGAACAATCTGTGGCTGGCTGGGTCAGCGAGCTTCTACATCAAGTTTACAGAAAACTGTAAACCCTCTATCCACAACCCCAAACCTTTCAGTGTCAATCGCCCCGACCGGATCTCCGAGGAAGCCCTCGAGCCCGAAAGGCCTAAACACTGTAAGCTTAATTACAGTAGCTACCCTCAGCAGTCTAGCAGTCTAGCATGAGCGCTCAGGGACAGCAGCAGTTCTAGCTCGAGCAGCTCAGGCGTGTCAAGTGCCTGGGAAGTTGCAGGGGATCGAGGTCTAGTTGAGGGGAAAGGGTCATGGCAATGGGCTATGGGAACACGGACTGAATCGTGCTTACGGTACAAGGCTCATGGCTGAAAGGTTGGGGGGCTGTAAGCTAGTGAAAGTATACGGTTTCAACACGTTCGCGATCATCTGATCGAGTGCTCACGTAAAATGTATGGAGGCTTCGTGTGGGTTAGTGGGTTCAGGGTCGAATGTACACCTTTGGGTTTACGAAAAAAAACTCCAAAGTCTATCTCGAGATCCTAAACCCGAAACCCTAACCTCAGCGTTGAGGACCTTCCGGTTTCGAGGCATCCGATCTCTGCTGGTCGGATGGAAACAGAAGGTTTCTGTTTTCCGCAGTTAGGGTGTAGGGTGTATACGGTTCGGGCTTTTTGCATTCAGGGTGCATGTACGGTTTGGGGAAGACTTCAACGCTTACGTACTGCCCCCAACCGATAATAGAAAGTAGACTTAAGGCATTTCTTAGGTCCGCAAGCACATGCAACCGCAAGATCCTAAAGCCCAAACCACCCACAGAGTTCCAGAAGCCTAAACCCCAACGCGAATCTAAAACTCCGGCTTTGCTGCCGTCAGCACCCGGGCTTACAGTCAACAGTCTACACCTTGAACCTATACGCCCAGGCTCTGAAGCTTGTAGAGACCTCATAACTTGACCCCTTGCGGCATCATCCTGATGCGTGCATACGACCACGGGAAGCGCCACGAGACCCAAGTGTACCCTATTGTAGCCTTTGTTGTGTAAACCTCAGAGAAACCTGAGCTTCATCAAGCCCCTGATAAGCCCATCTCTGTTGCAGGCAGCGATCGGAAACAGAAGGCACATTCTCGGCTTTAGGTTGAGGGTTGAGGGTTCTTTGGGTTCAGGATTTGCGGATGTTTGGGTTGAGGGTTCAGGGTGTTTTGTTCGCTTTAGGGTTGTGAAAAGGGTGTAGGGCTGTTAGGGTTTAGGGAAGGAAACTTAATATTCCAAAACTAGGTCTCGGGTTGCAGGTGTTTGTTGGTTGCAGGGTTTCGGGTGTAGTTGAAAGTTTAGAGTCTAGGGCTTGGTGTTTAGGGTGCAGCAATGTTGAGTGGAGGTGTAGTTGTAGGGCGGGAGATGTTCTTGTTTTTTCCGAGGTCGCTGCCAAAGTCTAAGTACAGTATTGAGGTATGATTTAGGGTCCAATTTAGGACAGTGATAGAGTTGACGGTTGAAAGTTTAGGATTCAGGGTGCCTGCTGTAGGGCGCGTTCGGAACTTGAGATTTCCAAACTTGGTGGGTCGATTTTGGGAGTTTGCATTCTTGGGGCGCTGGGTAATGTTTACCTTCCGGAAAGCCTTCTTTCTTAACGCACAGGAGAAATTAGAATAGATAAAGGTACACTGAGCCCTACATCTAATCCGCCTTGTCACTTTCCAAAGACAGCCTTTGGCAACTGCGCAGCCGATGTTTGCAGCTCCGTCCTCTCCTTTGGCCATAGTAGCAACGGGTAAGTCTGCTGTTTCTACAGTCCAGCAACACTTCGATGATGCTATTGCCAGCCGGTACTCCCAGGTGCTTGCTGTACTACTACAGGGTAGTGAACAGATGCAAACATGTTTTTGCAAATCTGGTAGTGCTCCACGTGGAAGGCGAAGAAGCCGATCGGAGGTGTCGAAGAACTCGCCACCCGGCTCAGCATTCTGTGTGAGAGTTGAATCGGGTTAGGCTCAGGAGATTTCTTTGGAGAGTCGAGTTTGGGCTCCATTTAAGTTTGAGGCACCGTGCAAACGAACCTTCTCTCTTTGAAAATCTGAGAGGGCTCAGGGTCCACCGTTCGCGACTTTACTGCTCGACAACTCCGAAATTCGCAAGGTTGACCTTAGCTTTAATCTTTTATGTCTGTTTGCACACTAAACTAATGATTGAAACTCTTGTGCCTGGGCTCTTCGGGTTTCTTGCACCGCACTGTTTTGGTGACTTCCGGGGCTTCTCCGTGTGACCATGAACTGGCAGTTAGCGTCCGTTTAGAGGTGGGGAGTGTAGAGTGTACAGTTTACAGTTTAGGGTTTAAGGGTTTTGGGGTCCTTAATTCGACATCGCCCCCTTCTTTTTGGATACCCAAATTTTTCTTATCATTTAGATCGTCTCCGGGTTCATACTTGCCGTTATCTCCGTCATAGTTATGAACGGTGGCTTCTTGTTGCCATTCTTGCTACTGCTAGCAGCCGCTGTGACCATATCTTGGTTTCACCTATGGCCATTGTACGGCTGTGTTTCGATGGCTGACCCTCAGGCTTTTCCGGTTGAGAGCTCTGCAGGATTGGAGGGAAGGTCGTCAGTCCGAACTCCTAGGACCCAGAGTAGGCCCGTATTCCCTTTTTGGGTTCAGGTGCCCTTGTAAGCCCCTTAAGCCAAAAAGGGCACCTTTTTATTCCTGGGTTAGCCTTGGGTCGAGACTCTGAACATAGTGCGCGTGTGAGGTCGCCTACGTGATGGGCAAGACGAGCAATCCGACAAAGATCGAGACGTGCCCACGGAGCTCAGAATGCGTAAATCCCAAATTGCTTCCAAATCCCGGGACACTCGAACCATCGAGGCAGAAATTGTTCGAACAAGTTGGCTTTTTCTTCTAGCTTCAACACCGCCAAGAAAGGGCCCCAAAACCCTAAGACTTGCAATCCTAGGGTTATGAATACTTTTATGGCATGGGTTCTTCGATTTGGGATTTGGCAGCTTTGGACTTTGGAGTTCGGGGGCCAGGGACCGGGGAGGAGGAAAGGATATCGGACGTTGTGGGGTAGAGGGGAAAACAGCTTATGAATGAACCCATGGCAACTGGCAGTGAACTTAGCGTGACGGAGCTGCTAGCTATAATATCATTGGGGTTTGGGGGCTGAGGGTTTCGGGTGCAGGATGTGGGTTTGGGTGCAGGTTTGGGGTTTGGGGGCCAGATGTGGTGGTGAGCTTTTCAGCTTGTAACATAACACAAGGGGTTTTTGCGGCCTTGGGCCCTAGACCCTGGTAATCTCAGGAATCCCACCAGGTTAGTTCGGCGAGTATTGAAGATCTAGGCGGTAGACCTGCGAATAGCCACGGAGAAAGCTTTGGCAGCCCCAACCAACTTGACAGAAGCACGCAGAACCATTGAGGGTCTTGAATAATTTGTAATGCGAGTCCTTCGGGCTCCTTATGAGAATTACAGTATCTTGTACCACCCTCAGCCCTATTCTAAGTCGTAAGTCCCATATAGTATTTAGTAAGAATATGTGAAGCCCTAAGGTTGGGGGGCCAGCGGGAATGAGGTGGGCGAATATCCGGTGTAAGGTGACGTGGGGGTTCATCGCAAGGACGGCTACTGTACAGGTTTGAGGGGTAGAAGTTGCACGGCTTTAGGGTTTCTGGGTCTTCATGCACAGGGCTTATTCTTGTAGCCTATGAATCTATATGCATATATATATATATATATATCTATACATACAATATGTATGTATATCTCTACATATATGCATATTGTATCTCCCTCTCTCTCGCAGGTACTTCAACAAGCTTTTCGCGAAAGTTGGCTCAGAGGCCTGTGGCACTTCATACTCAGGACTCAGGCGTAAACAACTCAAACAATTCTATACCATAGCCGTTCAAAGCATGATGTTTATCTAGCACGGTGCGACACAACACGCTTCAATGATCACCAGAGAGGAAATACCGTAGATGAGGGTTTGGTCGGGGATTGTCTTTGATTGACAAAGGGCTTTGTAATTTGCAGTTTCTCCGTCTTGAGATCTTGACGTCCTTGGCTAGGTGCAGGGCTTATAATCTACAACCTTCAGTTCTAGCAGGTTGCAGTAGGTGGGACCCTGGGAAAAGCCATCATTCAAATGCACCGCTCGATCCTGGGAGTTTCTGAGGTTTTGGCTTTTGGGCTCAGGGTTGAGGGCTCAGGAAGACTTAGAGGGGTTGAAAGCTCGCCGGAAGTCTTCGACGTGAGGAGGGAACCCCAATCAAATCGTGCCACCTAAGCCAACAGATACAAATTCAAATCCCTCAACCCTAAACTACCAAATGCATATATGCTTCCATTTCCCCACGCCCTTCAAGACAAACTCCTAGACCCTAACCTGGCCAAGCAGTTCATCCCCTAAACTCCGGGAGGATTGATCTCTAAACTCGTAGCACCCCAAAGCCCCAAAGCCCTAAACTCGCAGCTCAAAGCCCGACGCTCCGAAAGCCCTTCAAGCATCAATGATTCTAGACTGTGACTACCCCTCCAACAAACAAGCACTCCCAAACTCTGATATTTAGGGTTAATATGGCCTAAAAACCCTACACCCTGAACCATCCATTCTTCAGATCAGCGTCATCGGCCGCGCGCTCACACAAGAGGAGACGACGGAGGTTTCGGGACCGGTTGCATTGGGGCTTGGGCATTTTGGGTTTTAGAGGACTTGTTCAGTTTAGGCTTTAGGGCGAAGGTAATTATTTGGGTTTAGAGACTTGGGTTGTGGGCTTAGTTGTTTGCAGCTTGAGTGTAGAATGGTTTGGACTTTAGGGGTTTAGATTATTTGGTCTGTCCCAAGGTTCAGTTTTTAGGGTTAAAGGTTTAGTGTCTAGGCTTTACCTGGACCTCCAAAAGCCGGGATAAGGCTATTATTCTACATACTTTTGAGGTCCAGGTAGGGGCCTAAGATTCTCCAAAGGGTCGTCCGCTTTTGCAGGCCTGGCTTCGGTGTACCCGAGCTGCAGAAGCGGCGCTGCAGCCTAAGACTCTTTGGGGGCGCTTACAGGCACACATGCAGGTGTAATAATGTATGTCTGTATGTGTGTATGTGCGGGAAAAGCAAACAAACATCCATACATGTGTACAAGCACACATGCGTACAAGGATGCATGCATGCATACGTGCATGCATGCATACAGAATAGCCCCTCAGTGCGACACCTTGAGGAACAGTTCCAGCTTGGGTGCCCAAATGTCAGCCAGTATCACCTACTTCTTTGTGACCTCAACCCCGACACCCTGCCCTGATCCGAAATCTCAAAGCCTAAGCCGCATACCCTAAGTTAAACGGAACACCTCGAGCCACCTCCAAGGGAAGAAAAGAAGAGAGCGAGGCTGGCACTTGCCTGTTGGGGGTTGGTTTCGGGGGGCACAATTGGCCTTGAACTGCATGGTGTGCATTGTTGGTGACGCATGCAGTGTTCCTTTCGTTAGAATGCCTATCTAGATCACCAGAACAGAGCCTTCTAAGTCTTCAAACTCGCATAAAGCCCCGTAGCTTTCCTTGATGTTTATGCCCTCGAGGGTAGTTGCAGTGCCCAAATGACTCCTACCCAAGTCGAAAGGGATCTTCTACAGGCAGGCTCAAGCACCGGAACGACCACCGTCAAGATATCAATACTGACACTTGAGCTTCCTTTACACGCGCCTGGTCCTGCTTGCAGCTTGTTACGAAACGAGGCACAACTCAAGCCCATTACCCTCGACCATTACGTCCGCAAGCTCATGCGCCATGCTCAAGAACAACAAGCCCGATCCCAGCCCAAATCCCCACCTTACTTATCGACCTCTCAAGCCAGTCAGTTGCTTTATAGGCCCCACAAAGACGATAAGCTAAACCCTATAACCCTAAATCCTTGGACCCCTTAACCCCCAAACCCCAAACTCTAAACTCCCAAACCCTAAAACCCCCGAAGACATGGAAGCTCGAAGCTCGCAGCGGGATGCGCCCCTTTGCCGCGCGCCGGCGTGAATGCGGGCATGGAGCCGCCGGGGGACGCTTCGCCCACCGGCTTTGCAAGTGTTTCGGGATCCGAGTTTCGGGTTTACGGTCTAGGGTGTAGTTTTGGCAACCAGGGCTTAGAGTGTAATTGGGAGCTTACTTAGGTTTTTGCCTCCATTGTTTAGGGTTCAGGGTGTGGGCTTCAGCAACTCAGGGTTTAGGGCGCAGGACGCGTTACTGGGGCAGCACAGAGGTGGCAAGTGTGAATGTATGTACTTTGTAGGTCCTATTGTAGGGTTTTGAGGCTTACACCAAGCCCCAAAACCATACAAGTCTCAGTCCCGAAGCCCCTGCCCCAAAATCCAATCTGGGCAGAAAGACCCCTTTAAACCATGTGAGGCCTCTGAAGCCATCTAAACAAAATCCCGTCTAGAACAACTTGCGCATCCCCTTCAATACTTGAGCACCGTACCCCTGATTTTAAGAAGCCTATATAAATAAATGCTTATGTAACAACCTTCATTGCCTGAATCAAGGTACCCCGAACTTCATCCTCTCAACGAAAGCGAGCAACAAAAAACGACACTAAGACTGAGGCCGGTTGCGAGGTCTCCTGGCGCCTTCCGCCGTGCTTGCCCGGACTGCGAGGACTCGCGCCCTGTTGGCCGCAGCTTCAAGAGGGACTGGGGATCCCCTTTATGGGATAAAGGTTCCTTGTAAGGGTTCAATAACTGTGACGCGAAGGGTATGAGGGCTGAGGGTTTTAGGGCTTTAGGGCTTACGCCTTGCTCGTTTTGCGGTTTTGGTTTCAGGAACAAGTGTGTAGGTTGCAGGTTTTGGCCGCAGTTTCGGGGTGCAGGCTAGGTAGGATGGCTTGCACCCAGGGTGTAGGGCTATGGGACGTAGCTTTGATGCTTTTGGTTTAGGGTTTACGGTGAAGAACTCCGGAAGCATTGGCCACTCGAGGCGCTAAGCTGCAGCGGGCGGTTGTGGTCATCGAGGCATTGAAGCCCCTTGGTGCAACCCTAAAGTTCGTTGCTTAGGGTTTAAGGTTTAAGGGTGAACAGATCTTAGAGGTTCCGGGACTACTTGAGCTTGGGGTTTGGGATTGAGTTCGTGCTCTTGTTGGTGTCAACTCCGGATAGTGAAATCTTTGTAAGCATCGAGTTATGATCCCGGGGAGGAGGGGGGGGGGGCGGGGCGGACCACTAAACGGAACAGGAGCAAATCCCATACAGATCATACGTAGACAAGTCTATTAATCAAGAGCTGCTGCTTGGTGCTGCAGCAAAGCTTGGACAGGCATTTAGGTCTCCAAGAGCGTAGCTGCGATTAGTGTAGTTTGTAGAGACTCGAAGAGGGGGGCCGTGGTAAGTAAGCTTTCTAGGTGAACCATGTGTGTTCGTTGAATGCAGCGGGGGCAAAACCACAGATTGCATTTCGGGGATTGGGCTTAATGGCCCCCTTGGATGCAGGCTTGGAGGAGTGGCTGGCCTAGTGCTGAATTGAGAGGCTTTGGGGTCTGAGGGATGTTGGTAGGACATCTGGTATTTGCCTTAGAGTTTGGGGGCTTCAACATACCTTGATGCAGGAGCCCGTGTTCCGCGGGTAATTAACGACTTGCAACGACCCAGGGAAAAAAGAGTCGCGAATGGGATTCAGAGCTTGGGCTTAGAGATCATGGCTTAGAGTCTAGGATGTCGATGTACGCCTTAGCTCGAGGCTGCTAAATGCCGTAAGCAACGCCTCCGAACCCCCAGCCCCTAGCTAGAATTGCTTAGCCCAAACCCTTTAAACCCAAACCCAAACCCAAAGGGCCCGCGTCGCCGAGCTGGAGACCTCCGCGGCGCGTCGCGGAGCCATCGGCGGCCGCCCCTTTGATGCACAACTGGTTCCACTGTTGCCTAAAATGCTGCTTCCCTGTTATCACTAGTTAGTGTTGTGACTATGACTAATAGCATTGTTGTTGATAGTTGTTTTTTATCATCACTGTGCTTCTTTTGTTTCTTTTCATTGCTTTTTTATAGCTATTGTTCTTACTGTTTTTGTTTTGCAAAGTTTTTTATATACTGTGTTTTGCAGTTGTTGTTCTTGTGGTTGTGGTTGTGGTGGTGGTGCTGGTGGTGGTGGTGGTGGTGGTGGTGGTGGTGGTGTTGGTGGTGGTGGTGGTGGTGGTGGTGGTGGTGGTGGTGGTGCTGGATGATGGTGGTGGTTTGTTTGTCAGTTGTTGTGGTTGTTTTAGGTTGTTTCGTTCAAAAGAAGGTTTGGTCGGCGCTTCTGCGACTGTTTTGGAGGTCGGACAGTAGTAGGGTTTGACAGGAAAGCAAAATTGTTTCAAGGGTTTGACAGGATTTGTGGAGACTTTTGTAGATTTTGGAAGGAGTTTGGCGCATGCGCCGGGTTAAACAATGTGAGGATGTCTTGAGACTACAATAGAGTTTCTACATCAGGAATTAGATTAGGTGTCGCTCCCATGCAGGGTTTTGGGGGTGTTGCGACGATGCTGCTACATCAGAGTCTTACATTCAGGCCCTGTATGCTCACACTCCCATATCGCATGTTGCAATCCATAGATGTCCGGTTAGGCCCTATAGGACCTTCCCAAAGAGCAGCGAGGTTGAGGGTTAGTTAGACTTAGGGTGACGGTTGTGGACAGCTTGAAGGACACATCAGCTGCAGCAGAAGGACAAGCAATCACCCCATGGCCTGACATCGCTCAATCCTGAAACGGCGTTGAGCTCTGAATATGAAACTGCTATAGTTTTTGAGGGGCTACAGTGTAGCCATGGTCCATGATACAAAGCCGAAAGCACGGGAAAGCCGCTGCTGGGCCCTGCACCCAGAAACAGAAACTGGATTACAACCAGGGTGTGACAGGGACGACCGCTTCTGGCTCCCCCTCCTTAATGCCCGAGCTACCAAGTCGGCACTGCAGAACCGGTGGGGCCTCGAAGCTGCTACAGTTTCCAAGTCTAACTGCACGTCTCACAGCCTTTGCCTCATCACCTAGACCGTCTAGACCAGCAGCCTGGCCTAAACTGCAAACGGCTCCATTTATGAATCCTCAAACGTTCTTCGAAACCTATGGCCCGGAGCCTCGTAGCAAGTCGGGCGCAAACTATCCGGTTCGATCGACCCCCGATAAGGTCAAAGGGTCGGCGAGACCTTGGACGAAAAGGCTGGGGCTTCACATGCGTTTTGAGTTTAACAAGTTTTCGCCAGGGTTCACGGCTTGTGGGTTCATAGCCAAGAATAGCTAGTTCATAGTATTGCTCCTGAGGGACCGCAAGGATACTTGCAGTATTCTGTACTGCTATGTCCCCCACAGTAGGGCTTGCTGCGTCTACATCTACTCGCATTAGCACTAACCCTAAACCTTCAGCCCAAAACCGCACAAACGCAGGTCTTGCTCGTCTCGTAGTTTGATCATTTCTATCGCTATGTTCTGAGACCCTAAAACCAAGACCCTAAACTCTAGCTAGGCTTTAAAGAAAGACCCCCCAATTAACTTCACCTTCTGCAGGTTCAAAGCGAATTGGAACGCAAAGACCAGGAGGTTCGAACGATGCGCGAGGCTGTGATTGAATTAAGCACCTTGGATTCCTTTAGGGTTTTATGTGGTTTACCAGGGTTTGGATTTGAAGTGGGCATTTGGGGCTTGGAATCATGAAGTGATTTCGTTTTAGGACAAGTTCGGGTTTGGAGTTTGGGGTGGAGCGGTTCAGGATTGTAAGATTTAGTGTTTGCGGTTTGAGTATTGAGAGCACAGCGCAACGACCGAGATGTATGCAATCGACGGACCCCTTGCAGTATGCGATTAGAGTAGGGCAACAGGGTTGGAACTTTCACGCTCCTGGAGAAATATTGTGCTATATCCGTGCGCAGTTTCCCAAGTCCTCCGGGTTTCCTATGTATTAACTAATTTACAGCATGTAGCACACTTCCGCATTCACACCCGAACCCCGAACCAAGCCCAAACTGCAGCCCCAATACTATAACCGAAGCCCTAAGCCCTTAACCTACCACCCTGCACCAGGAACCCTAAACCGGCGACCCGAAACCCCAAACCATGTATCTCCCAAAAACACCAGCACCGAAGACAAGGTGCTCAGATCACTCAGAAGGAAGCTTTGCTTCTCGACTGCCAGGACTAAGTTCGTGCTTGAAGAGGTTCACAGGTTCAGAGTTTGGGGCCTACGGGTTTGGGAAAGGAGATTCATAGTTGTAGTTATGGTGGTGCAGAGGGAGGAGTAGGAGCGGGAGGGGGGAGGAGGAGTAATAGTAGCAAAAGCAGTAGTTAGATTTAGCGGCACTGGTAGTCGTAGTATTGGGCAGGGCTCGTTCCCTTCTGGGCCCGCGAAGCATCGTTGCAGACAGGTGCACTGAGCCTCTAAGTGGTTTAAGTAATGTGTCTCGAAGAGACCCTACATTAGCCCTTCATTCCTAAAACTCCGTACTCGATGATGAAGGAGCCCCAGTAGCCAGCCGTATGGATACAAGATCCCTGTCAGCCAGCTGTAACAGGTACAGCATGGGTCAGAGTCCCCTAGACGATGACCCGACATCAAGCCCTAAACCCCGAACCAGCAAGCAAAAATCACCCTTGCCCTATAGTTGGATGTTCCGGCTAACATAACCCCATCATGCCTTCACACGTCACATTATATTTGATCTCATTGGCGCAAGGCTGTCAAGTACTCAGAGCCCCCACACGTAACAATACACGACGAAGTACTGAACTCACTAAACTCTGAATCTCTCAACCTCCGCAAGCAAGAACCCTAAGCCTCAACAGAAGCCATATAATAATTGATGAAGTCCTAGCAAAAGGTTGCAGAGCCCAATCTACACCCCATCAACACCCATGAGCAAAAGAACATAGGAACCCTAAAGCGACCTTTACCAGGAGCGCCTAGCCGAAGCGGCTACGCGTCACTCAGCACTCTCCAAATTGAAATTCTGGATGCGTTCCTTTGGGCTTCCTTCGACAAGGTGCTTGAATAGGTCCTCTATGTGGGGTTTAAGGCTTCGGGATTCCATCGGCTCTTGCAGGGTTTAGTGCTTGGGGGTTTGAACTAGGGGTTCTTTCAGGGTTCCATTTATGCCTACTCTAGGATTATCAGGGGTTCGCTTGGGGTTCGTCTCAGAGGTCATATGGGTTTTTGAGGTCGAAGAGTTGTGGATTCGGGCTCAGAGGCTTGCATAGAGAGCTGTTTATAAGGCATAAATCAGGTTTGAGTCGGGTATTACGAGTGTCGTGTAAGAGGCTTCGGGTTTAGGACTTTCGGGATTCGGGCTGTAGGATATTGAGGCAGAGAAAGCACGGGAGAGAGAGAGAGAGAGGGAGAGAGAGAGAGAGTGTGTGTGCGTGTGTGTTTGTGTCTGTCTGTGTGTGTGTGTCTGTTTATTCGTTGGTTGAGGCTCGCAAGCGCCGACAAGCGATCTTCGAAATGGACGTGCGCCACCTGCCCCAGCAGCGGAGAAGCACTACCCAGGCAACATAGTTATAAGGGGGGGGGGTGCGGAATCATGAGTTACTGTATCCCATTATCGTTCCCAGGTTCTCTATTCTCGAATACACCACCCCCGAAAATCTTATCTAATCAATGCGTTGCTTATACCGGGTCCCAGTATCGAGGGTGTGCCGGACTTTCTCCAGGGCCTGTTGCAGAGGTGCGGATGTAGTTAGGGCCCTGAAAAAGGAGTGATCTTGTTCCAATGGTTCCCTGAGAACCTATAGTTAGATCGCTAGAGAAGTTCTCCCAAGAGCCTGGGAGACGATCCCGGCCTGGATCGCTGTTTCCGTAAACTCCACCGGGCCTGCACCCGGCGAGCCGCTTCGGATTCGAATTCGATAAACCCCTAAAGCCCTATACCCTGATTTAATAAAGTGCTACCTCTAAAACCCCCGAACGCTGAAATCAAAGCCCAATGCGAGGCGGCTGGAGACCTCCTGGAGCTAACGTAACGGCGAGCTCGATGTCAGAGCCGGCCTTCGCGGTGCCTCAAAGATGCAGAGCCGGTGCTTTTCTTGCGGGGCTTGGAGTCCAAGTTTTAGGTGGTTTGGCTGGAGTGGGTGTTGTAAGGTTGGGTTGTGGGGTATGTAGTTTTAAGCTGTGTGTTCTCTGTTTTTTGAGGCCAGTGCCAGGTGCCCACAACGCGCCAGTTCAGATGTGGCAAAATACAGCAGGGGTTTCTGTCAATCAGGGATCCTCCAGGTGATGAACCAGCTAATTCATATTTGCAGTCGATAGTACCTGATTTTCCGATTGGAGCTCCTGAAGCATAGCCAGAAAACATCCCTGCTGAGGCTGCAGCTCTCTCAGCATCCAGACCGAGCACATGAGTAGGTCATGTATGTACGCATACATGGCTACCAGAAGATTGTAGAGCCCCACCATCGCCATGAGTACTCTGCCGGCTACCATTCGTGCCATGCACAATCTGGGCATTCAAGGACACGCTGTGCAAGGTGGCCATGCAGAACATTGGTTTTGCATATTACAACGTGGAGGACGAGTTTGCGGTGGCTTCAAGAAGACGCTGGCTTTCCAGACATGCGTCATCAAGCAGAACAGAGACTCATCAGGCCGGGGGCATCCGGATCATCAACGGGACAGGTTGCAGCTAATGCATTTTACCCTGCGTGATGGTGTTCATGGGCGCGAAGGACAGGCTGCACTAGGTGGCCATGTTGAGCATTGTTGGTTTGGAGGACACGCTCACATGTTTGCGGCTGGCTTCAAGAAGACGCTGGTTTTCCAGCCGTGCGTCAGCAAACAAAGCAGAGTCTCGGCAGGCGAGGGCATCTGGATCATCAAATGGAAAGCTGGCAGCTACTGCACTTCATTCGATGTGCTGGTGTTCCTGGGTGGGAAGGACAAGCTGTGCAAGGTGGTCATGTGAGCATTGGTTGGAGGACACGCTCGTTTGCTGCTGGCTTGCCAGACGTGCGTCGTTAAGCAGAACAAAGGCTCGTCAGGCAGGGGGGGCACCTGGCTGAAAGCTGCAAACATGTCGTGCAGAGATGGGTTATGTACAGAGGACGAGGTGTTGGATTTGATGGCCTTGACTTCGCATGCCCAGAAGCATGGGCGGCACCCGCTCCACGTTGCAAGTGAGCGAAAATGTGCGGTGCATGGCTTACATTCTTACATGTGACTGAGTATCAGAGCCGGTTGTGTTTCCTGTTGTTGCAAAATGTACATGGGAACTTGCTTGACCCGGGCTGAATCCAAGGTGCCAGAGGCCAAAGATGCTCCTCGGCGAAATCAGGGTTGAGAGTTTGCGGAGCTTAGAATTCAAAACGTTTTGGGTTCGAGGGCTTTGGATGTAAGCTTCAGGCTAAAGCTTTCGAGTTGAGAAATCATGATCATATAGTATCATAGGCATGACCATCTTTAGCGTGAGAATACTTGTCGCAACCCTTGCCATGATACTACTGCCTTTTCTTGCTTGATGAAGATCAGGAGCAGCAGCACCAACAGTAGAAGAATCGTGCATCGGCTTCTTTGCAACGAGTGTTTGAGCTTCTTCGGGGCTTTTGTTCTGACGAATCCCCAACAGGTTCACCGGTGCCCGATCAATCTTCGGCTAAACCCACGACGCAACACCGTAGTTGAGCCCAACATTTTGAATCACCCGAAGGCCGAAACCAAAGCAATTCAAACCCGCCGTGGGAGGCGTGATGGCAGATCAAAACAACACAGCCAAACAAGATATAATTACACCCAATCTAGAACATCTTACAGATTCATTTCACAACACAATAAGCCCCAAAAACCCCACAAAAAGAAGCTTGCCTAGGCCTCCGCGTCACGGCACAGTCGAGAGCGACGTTCAGGCCGGGTTTATCCGAATCCTGTTCGCTGAAGTTTGCATCCGCTGCCTCTGCAACCCCACCAATCCGACGACAACCATGATGGTTTACGGTGAACCCCAAAAGTTGGAAACCGGATGAAGGCCAAATAGTGCTGGGATTCCCTATACATTGCACTTAAGGATTGAGGCTATTAGGTTTCCAACTTTTGGGCTTCTACTGTAGTCTAATGTTTGGGGCCATGTAGGGGCTAGGGCCTCCCGAATCGAAGGTGGCGATGTGGAAGACAGTGCTGACTCCTTGCAGGCCTTGTGGTCCCAGTGGGTCGTCACGGGGCCGCATGGTGTTCACTTTTTTGTGTTTTGGCGGGGAGGGTTTATAGGGTTCAGGCTGTAGGGTTCTAGAATGGTTTTGCAGGGTTTCAGGGGGTTGTATAAGGTTTCCAAGGGGGTGTTGTCAGGACTGTATGCATGAGGACAACGCGTCGCTGGCGGGGAGTAAGCCTAGAGCCAACCTTCTTACGTCGAGATTGCTGGGTGTTTTCTGGGCTTCACTTTGGGATGAAGGTTCCCTAAAGCCTGGCGTGCTTTGCGCGACTTCGGGTTGCCCTATAGGGCGACCAATTGCAGCAACATCCAGCATTTTCCCAGCAGTTGAGCTGCAGGTTGGGGCTTCAAGCGATATAGAAGCCTAAGTTTTGGCCAACATTGCTCGTTTGTGTAATTCTTCGGCCTGTACTTCCCTTTAGTCTACTTTTGCTTCTTCTAGCGTCTCACGCGTTTGCCTTGTCTTCAATCTGCCTTTCCCCCCCCGGGGCCTCGGGGGATGGATAAAGGTGGCAGACCTGTGAGGCCCATACAGTTTAGGATTTAGGGTTTAGTTTTTCTTACCTTTAGGTTAGTAGGGAATGGAGGAATGGGGTACAATTATGACTGCTATTACTACCATTCTTCCATCCCCTACTAACCAAAGGTAAGTAAAGTTTTAACTCTGAGCTCGGTTGGGGGTACAGGGCTTCATGACCGTCGTGGGTGATGGTTGGGGCTCTATATAAAGGTTTTTTTGGGGTAGGGGCTTTCTGGATCCCTTCTGGATCTTTTTGAGTTCAAAGTTTTAAAGGTCTTGTAAATTCTGGTTCGGGGTCCTCCAATACAGGGGCCTAAACACTTACCCATACTACCTTGGGGGTTCCTTACTATAATTAAAGTATCATGGACCCCAAAACGCTGCTCTAGTTATCAAGGCCATTCAGGGCCCCTATATCAGAGTACCGTTATAGATCCCTTACAGTAGCCCTTTAAGGACCTTTTTAAAGGAACCTTAGCCTAATCATTAAGGCACCTATATCCGAGTACCCTTATAGATCCCTTACAGTAGCCGTTTAAGGACCCCTTTAAAGGAACCCTGGTTTAATTCTTAAGGCCCCCATATGATAGTACTGGCCCCTACATTATAGTACCCTTATAGACCCCTTATAGTTAAAGTAACCCTGGTCTAATTATCAAGGCCCCTGTATTGGAGGCTTGATCTCCGAAGCCCCGGACCAAGGCCAGAGCAACCGCCTCGTCACATTGCGGCGGCTTCGCTAGTGACAGTTTCTTTGGGGGGAGGGGGGGGGTTAGTGCTCAGGGTTTAGGGATTTTGGGGTTTCGGGGTTTTTCGGGCTTTAGGGGTTTTGGGGTTTGGGGATTTTAGGGGTTTAGGGTGTAGGGTTTGAGGGTTCAGGGGTTTAGGGCTTTGGGTTTAGGGTTTACGGGCTTACAGGTTTAGGGCTTGGGGTTTAGGGTTTAGGGGTTTAGGGGTTCGGGGGTTTAGGGGTTTAGGCATTAGGGTTTTGGTTTAATTTAGGGTTTATGGGCAGCGTTTCCCTTGCCTTCAATATTCACACATGTGTGCCAAATAGTATGTAGATCCAGTGATATAATGGGGATCATGACCTCTAGTTTGCAGGGTGTCCTGGCTGCATGCAGGGTTTGTACACAATGTGTGGTTGAGTGCTTCGCAATCTTCGAGTCCAGGGTGTCAGAGGGAATGATTTAACTTCAGCTGATGGCCTGGACCGGACATCCCAAAGAAGCTGAAGTCTACACGTTGGGTTGTGGTACCCGGTTTTCTTGCAACAAGACACAACACTAGCGGGGTCCATGATTATGCCAGTGAGGAGTACGAGCTGTGGTGATGACAGTCATGGCAATAGCAACGTAGCAGCTATAGTGCTGATGGTGGCGAGGGCAATACCGGTCGTGCAGTTGATGATCTCCAAGAATTGAAACCTAAACCCGAAAGTCTGGGCCACTATTCCTAAAGTTTAAACCCCGAAGATCCACAAGGTTCATCCCTGAATCCGGCAGCCGAAAACCCTGCACCAAAACTTGAAAGGTCCAAGAAGCAACAAGCAAAGCTATTTCGTAAACAGAAGCCCCCATAAACCCCATGATAGACCATAAATCCCGAAACTTTACATATGCACCCCAACCCCCCCTCCCCCCAAACGCTCTAATCCGCAAGGGTTTCTCTTAGGCCTCCTCCACCTCGCCGCCCTCAGCGCCGCTGCCAAGCGGCTCTTCGAATCCCTTGGCCTCCCGCAGGCAGCCGTCTCCAGAAAAGCTTCCGAGAGTTTAGGGTTTGGAGTTTAGGGCTTGGGCTCAAGGCTATCACGTCCTTCCAACCTTCAGGCGATTGCGCAAGTCCGGATGCAAAGTAAGGGCCCTTCTGTTTAAGAATGTTCAGCAAGGTTTTGGAAGGTCTTACCTCAATTTGTGTGTTTATTTATTTTTCGGTGGAGGTTTCGCAACGTGTGCAGTAAGGGTTTGTACGGCTCGCACTCTAAGCAAACGGCCTTGGGATATGTAGAGCTGAATGTTGGGGTCGGCAGGGGTTTTAGCCTTTCGGGATGATGTTGTTTTGCAAGCATGGGGTCTACATCTTTGGCTGAGCCCCAAATCGTAAGCCCTGCACCGTGTCGGTTGTATGAGTCTTGAGATGCACCGCCTAAGTCCGATATGAGCTCTTGGGAAATTCTTGGATTCTAGGCACAACTCTTGAGCTGGGTTGTTGCGGTGCAGAGGATGGCCTGTGGAGGTTTCGTCCAGCTCAGTTCGGATTCCGGTTGCAATTAGTCGTTTATCCACGCGGAACCTTGTGTAGCATGTGTAACCCTGTCCGCCCTCCAGTCTGGAAGTTCCTTCAATATGGGAGCCTCAACACTCACTTGTTCTCGCTTCTTGATGGCCACAGTAAACTCTAAATCCAACTCTATACACGCAGGCTAGCCGATCGGACCCGATTCTAGTGATTCAGGCCCCAAACATTGCACCGTCAATTCCCAAATCCCACTCTCTTGCAGTTCTTTCGGACCCCTATAAGTTTTGTAAGACTCAGGGACCGCGGGACCAAGCAAGACTTCATTTTGCATCTAGGCTTGAACCCCTGTCGGCTGTTTCACTACCGACTTTTGGCTATTGATTTCTGCGGTCGGGATGATGAGACCCGGCTTCCGGTCAGATTCACTTTTGTACAGGTGCCCATACAACAGTCCTCCAGTCTACGTCCTCATCCTCATCAATGTCAAGACCCTCATCAGTCACCAGTCTAGGGATCAGAACAGCGAGTAAGCTAGTAACAGTATGCAATTGGAGTGATTTGCCCTGTGCAAATTCGACATAATTAAGCTAGCGCCATAGACCTTAAACCCCTCCGACCCTAGAATATGCCCCCGATCCAAGGCTCAAGGCTCGGGTTCTTCAGCCCCTGCTTTGCCAGGAAGAGGGCGCTTTGAAGCTGGCTACAGTGGATTGCACCGCGGCAAAGTTCTACGGCAGAACTAGGTCGAGGATGATTAGGGTTTAGGGTTCCGTATCAGGGTAGCTTAGATTAAGTTCCTCAGCAAGAACCCTAAGCCCAAAAGACCCTAAGCCCCAAACCCCTAACCTTAAACTCTATAATTAACCGCTACTTTGCTGATGATGCTGGATCCCAAAAACCCTAAGCCCCAAACCCCTAACCATATAAGCCCTGCTTCAAGCCATGATCCTGGACCCAAAGACCCAATTTGTAAGCCCCAAACCCCTGACTCTAAACCCTTTTACCCCTGCTTCAAGCCACGATCACTCAACCCAACAGGCTCCAAACTCCAAACCCTAACCCTAAACCATATAACTTTAACCTATATTAATATATATATATATATACACATGCACACACACATGTAAACATGTATAAAACATGTATATACATATATATATATATATATATACTATATATATACACACTTATTTTTATATATGTATGTATGTGTATATATATATACACATACGTCAACCCATGAAGCAAGGTGGCCCTGCCCCGAGCCTTTGGGTCTTCGCGCGGCAGTCGGATCAGACAGCGGCCATCGAGATCTCCGAGTCGCAGAGCGAGGGCCTCAGCCGGGTTAAGGTGGGGCACTTTGTCTTGCTGTTTCTTCCGTTCGAGACTGCACGTTCGTTTCGTACTGTCTAGGGCGAGTCTGGGTCTTAAAGCGTAAAGTGTAGGACTGAAAGAGTTTGGTGTTTTGCGTTTCAAGCTTTGTTTTTTTTGCGTGTAGGGTGTAGGTTTAGGACCAGGAATGCAATCGGACTGGATGGCTTCAGTTCTGGGTTTGGTCAGGGGTCAGGGGACCCGGGTTCTTGGCAAGGAACTCATTTCGAGTTTCCAAAGTGAAGCCTTAAAATCCTGAACTAAAGACACTCCCAAACCCTAGATCCTGCGATTTTATACGTATGGTGTTTACATTACTTTCCTAACAAGAATTCGCGGGACCCCGGGCAGGAGGATCCCCTGAAGAATCGCAAGACGCCCGAGGTCGACTGGAGGCAAACGATGCTGAGTCTTTGCCTCAGATGAACACCAGGGTTAAGGGTTTCGGGCAGTTTGGTAAGGGCTTTAGGGTTACTGCTTATCCGGCTTGTGAGGTTTAGGGAAGTTTAGGGCTTACAGGGTTTGCTGGAAGATTTGAGGATTGTAGGGCATCTTACACAAAACCCCGAACCCTTAAACCTGTAAATCTTAGCGCCACAAGTCGAAGCCTCTGCACTTCGGTTTCCACTTGCCCTGCAGCCCCTGTCACGCTGCCTTGCGGATTCTCCAGGCACTTAGTTTGCAGAGGGACTGCAACATCCGTCCACCATCGATGATGTTTTGCTTTGGGGGTAGGACAATGTGGTTTTGCCTTCCTGGAATCGCGAATCTGACCTAGCCCCGAAACTCCCAACCTAAATTCCTAAACACTAAAGCCTGGATGTCGCATCGGGTATCGAGGTGCTGCTTCTTGATCTTTGGCTTCGGTGGTCGCATGAGGCAGGTCCACCAACCCACGGCAGCTTTTGGCTTTAGGGATCAGGGGCTTGGGGTTTCACCAGTAGAAACCAGGGTTTGGGGTTCAGGGCTAAAGGCCCCAAAGACTGCAACCCCCTTGTCCTCACGCATTTTTTCGGAGTCGAGGATGCCCTGAAGCCCCGAACCCTAGACGGCAGAGCATGTTTTCAGGGGGTGCTTTGCACTGTAAATATGGAGGGACAGTGCGATTGCTAAGAAGCTGACCAAAAATCAACACCTGAAAACCCTTACGCTGCCAGATCTCGACACCCCAAAACCCCAAACGTCCGAAGCCCCAAGCTTACTATAGGAGGGCTTATAGAAGCGTGTTGGGAGTGCCCCCTGTGCCAGAAATGCCAAGACGCTTTCCCTGGCTTCCTTGTGCGATCAGGAGCCCGCCATCGGATCGTCCGCACCTCAGTGAAGGCGATGTACTTGAGCAGAGCACCGAGCTCTGAAGTTGGGATGTACCCCAAATAGTAGGATCCTTATTGTAAGGACCCCCAATAGGGTACCCCTATTTTTCGGAAACTCCCAATTATCAATTAGGGTTTAGGGTTTCTCGAAAGTTTAGGGTTTAGGATCCAGGTTGCTTAGGATGACATCTGTTGTGCGTCTTTCCATTGGGCATGCGCATGATTGCTCCTGCTACTATCTGTCCCACTCCTCCTACTGCTCTTGTTTCTGCATTCTCATGATCAGTCAATCTCAGTAGCAGAGTGTCTTCGGTATAAGGGGCAAGAGGCTTTGGGCACTACACTCAACACCTGCATTCTATCTATCCCCCTAGACCATTTAGGCCTTCATTTTGAGTGCTACGGTTGATGGAGGAAATCTTGCACCATCTGCCTAGTAACAGGTGACACGACACTTGAGCATAACCCCGCACCCCCTTCTTAACATTGAAGATGATGGATACCGAGGTGGTGCAAGATTTTTGTCATTGGAACCCACGGCACTTCCGAGGATCACCGGTCAATGTTAAAAAGGGGGCGTGGGGTGTCTGCTTGGCTTGGCCGCTTAAACTGGTGCAAGATTTCCTCCATCAGCAGTAGGACTTCTAAACTCTACGCCCCAAACCACATAGTATACCACTTAAACCCGCAAACAGCTGCGTGTTGCCTTTCCACCTCCAAACCTGCAAGCTTAGGGATTGGACTTTAGGGTTCGAGGGTTTAGGCTAGGCAGCTTTGCTCTGGGGCTTTGGAAGCTCAACGGGCTTAATAATTACCTATACTATTTTGGGGGCTCCTTATTATACTTGTGGTATAATGGGTCCCCAAACCCTATTCTAATTACTAAGGCCCCTATATTCTGGTGCAAAGGATGTGAGACGAATGCCTAGACCTTCGACTTCTCAGCCCGGCCCAAACGACCGCTACTCCCACGAGGGAATGGTGTGAAGGGAAGCCGCCTTTTGTAAGGGTAAGGAATATCAGGCTTGTATTATAAGGTTCGTATTATCAAAGTGATGCTACACTGGTAATAATCATAGCGCTTTTGCAGGGGTGCGTGTGGTTCTTGAGTATTGGTCCTCAAACTCCTACTAGGCAGGATCGTACTGCTCATGTCTGCTGCAAGTGTGCTTGTAGCAGCAGCTGAGGTCCGGATTTCGTGGTGAATTGCAACTTGATCCGCAGCACGGCGGCGCCTAGCGATCAGTTCCAGAAGTGGACGCCCGATGGCATCCTAGACCTTCCTCGGATGGGGAGCCCACCCTTTGGGGAAGGTTCCTACCCTAAAACGTCTTATTGACCATCGGCTTCAGGGTTCAAACCTGTAGACCTTACATCGTTCATCAAGATCTTGATTGTAAGAATTCCACTGCATACAGTACACTGTAGTCTCTTGTTGGAGTCTTCCAGGGTGTGCTGCGTCACTCACGAAGCTCAGACCGTGCAAAACAAGTTGGCATCGTTCGTTGCTGGTTTGGTTTGAGGTTCAGGGTCATGAGGGTCATGCTTAGCTTTGACGTTTACAGGCGTTGAGCGGGATTTCGGCGATGAGGCTTCTTGTCTAGAGGGTTCGAGTCTGAAGCTTATAGGCATTCTTATGGGCTTGAACTAACTCTGTGTAGACCTTGATCATTGGTAGGATCATTGAGGAGCATTCAGTTCCCCAATGCAGAGCCTTGACTTTTTTCAGGCCTTTCGGGGCCAATGTGGAAGCTTCTATATAAATATACATACAGAGCCCTATGTAAAGCTTCCGGATCGGAAGAGGGTGCCCCAAAGCAAAAGCACGCCCAACATCCTTTTGACTTCTGGAAGGAAGGATGCTTTCGTGCGCCTTGGCTACTTTGGGCTGTCTGCAAGAGCTTATATACTCTTTCACGGGTATACCCCGTAGAATTCTGGTGCCATACCCACTAGGAATTACAATGGGTGAATTGGGCGTCAGGGTTTCGATCCGTCCGGTGTGCAGGACGGATGGTTGATGTCCTCTGCGGGGGAGAATGCGCAAAGCGCGCCAACGGCTAGCCCCTGAACTTGTAAGCTCCCCCCAGCCCAGCACTTGAACTTTTTCGATTGAGGTTACTTTAAGGTGAGATTTCGTGGGTTTAACATTGAAGTACGATCCAAGCAGGGCCAAAGATCCATCTGGGAAGAAGTGGCTCAGACTTGGCATTCAGGCTTCCGGGTTTCGGGTCCAAGAGCCTCAGGAGTCTAAGGTTCAGGCTCGAGGATTTAGATTGCCGTTTTGGACCTGGCGCAGCCGGCCTGGTGTCATGTTGTTGAGCTTTGGGGTCTACGGCTTTTAGACTTTCCCGCCTTCAACCCCACAGTATTCCCACAGACGAGGCTTGACCTCCTGATCCTAAAGACCCAAGGATAGCGTAAACGCCCTTCAATCTACAAAAGATGGAACCCAACACTCCAAGCAACACAAGCCAACCTAAACCCTAAACCAACCCTTCTTCAGCAAAAAGACGGAACCAAAAAAAAATCCAAACCCTAAATCCCCAGACCCTGAACCCTACCCTCCACCAAGCCCAAACCCTTAGATCCCAAACCCCCCCAAATCCCCTAAGTCCCGAACCCCCAAACCCCAAACCCAAAAACACTTGGTGGCTGAGGAAGTGCCACTTGCTTGAGGCAATAGACGCCGGACGGCGGAGCCAAAAATGATCGCCGTTTTGTTTTTGTTCGATTTAGGGTTTAGCGTTAGGTTGTAGAGTTTAGGGTTTAGGAGTCCGGGTTCAGGTTTTTAGAGTTCGCGGTGCGGAGTTGGGGTTTTGTTATGTGTGTAGTTCTTTGGGTCCGGTTGAGGGTCCTGTTTGTAAGGGTGCCGTCTTTAGGGTTCCTGAAAATGGACCCTAATTTGGAAAGCTACCCATGCATGTGCTTTGTCGCGCAAGAGGTTCAGGGCCTTCAGGGATCGTGTTCATAACATTTATCCACCAGGCTTTGTAGGCCCTTGTACGCGAAAGTTGGTGCATGACTTAGTAGAAGCTTTGCAAAGATACTGTTCTGCCTTTGCTGAGCAAGGCCAGACCCTTGGACAAAAACCCATCGAGACCGCCGCAACAGCCAAAACCCTAAGCATTTCCAATTTTACCCTAAGCCTGAAGTAAAGCTCGAATAGGGGTTTAAGTTTAGGTGCCGAAAGCTCCGACACTTCTCTCGCCAAGGCTCGACCCGACCAGAGCCCTAGTGAATTTCAACTCCAAGTTTCACAAAGCCGCTACTCCTAAAGTCTAAGGAAGCCTCTTTCCCCAAACCGATGCCAAACCCTGAACCCGAAACCAAAAAGCCCACACTCGAAACCCTAAGCTCGACCCCAAAATACCCTAAACACCACGCTAACAAAGCTTTACAAGCACAGACCCGGCGACTGGGCAGGTCGGATAAGCCAAGTCGCAACGCTCTCAGAGTCTTTTCAATCCGTTTCGGGTTAGGGTTTACGGTGGGGAGGAGAGAGGGGGCTCCGTAGCGGCTTCGTGAAGCTTCCGCGCGGGCTTAGGTTTTAGACTTTTTGGGCTTCAAGGCTGTGACTGTAAGATTTGGGGGGTTTAGGGTTTGTGCAACCAGGGTTTGGGGTTGGAGGTTTAACAAATGCGATCTTTTGGGGTTGTTGTGTTTAATGGTGGGTTGGTGCGAAACGGTGACCATACTCGAAAAGCCCGCGTACTTATACAAAACTTTCGTAGATGGTTGAGGAGTTGAAACCACAGTTGTCCTGCACGGACTTTAACATCTTGGGCTTGATACATCCGTGACACAGCTAAGATCGATTTGATAGCAAACGTTGTCTCTGCATGGACATTTCACGTAACTGCATCCCTTCCGAGAGGCATCACCTTCTCAATGGGTTCATACATCCCCAGAGGAGCAAAGTTTCAGATGAGGACGACAATCAGCGACTCGTTTGTATACCGAAGGTTGAACCTGTATGTCCCGCCATTCACTGGCATGCCTGACCCAGGCCTCATGCCCAATTTCATTGCTGCTTTCAGTACACGCACCAATCGAAGGTCACACATTCGTATTATCAAGGCAGCAGGTTCTTAGCTGTACATAGCCGACAGCTCCAACAACTCCAATGAGGTCGCCCATCATCCAAGAAGGTGCAGTCTAACGCAGACTCTCTCGTGCTTGGCACTAAGAGCTCTGCGGTGGAATTCCAGTGTGCAGTTGAAAACTTTGACATGGGAGTAATGTTGTGATATTTGAGACCTGCCATTTGATAGATAGCCGTCTGCAGAATGCGTTCCGACCATCACTGCAAAGAGAGCTGCACAATCCTAAACCTTAAGCCCCAAACCCCGGAAAGCGACCCCAAACCCTAAAAATGTGAGAGTTGCTTAAAGTTTGGTTGCTATCGAATTCGAGGCCTATGTATTGTGACAGGACTTTTTTACATTATCAGTAATCTCGAAAAGCAGCCCCGCACTAAAACCCCCATGCCCTGAACCCTAAACGCTCGACCACCCAAATTAGCAACTTCGTACGCATCCTGAGCGGGTGGAAGTTGCAGGGATCCAGGAAGACCTCAGCTACTGAAGCTTCTATGGTTTAGGTGTTGAGGGTTGTACCAGACATAGCGTCGCCAATGGATACATCTTCAATCACAGAACAGGCTACACATACTTTAAGGGATTTTCTGCTTTAGGGCATATGTGGCTGTTGGGGTATATATATATATACATATATGTATATATGTATATATATATATATATATCTATATATGCGGGCCTCTGATTTATCAACCCCGCTGCTATGAGGGAAATCCTAAAGAGCGGTCGTAGAATCCTGATCGCACCCTTATCAAACACGAAGTCGACACAAGGACTGCTAATGCTGTGTGAATTTACACACGGGGGGAACGATGTTTGGGAGTTTGCGGCATCAGGGAGTAGAGCGTTTGGGGCTCCAGGCTTTGCTGCTGTAGTGCCTAGGACATCTAGCAGCGAGGACGTACAGCGAGCGCAGATGTCCGGCTCACCCATCTTGTAACTCTTGCAGGTTTCAAAAAGTTGCTGTTAGCAACTGCACTCCTGTCCTTTTGTTTTGGTGTTCCTTAGGTATCATGTTTCATCTGTGCTATAGTATAAACCAAAACGCTTGTCAACTGCAGATCAGAGATAGCTTTTGTCTTGGGTCCAATCAAGGAGGTTGTAGTTTGAGTTTTACCACCGGCGTCGGAAACCCAAAACTGCGTGCCAGAGCTTTCCACGCCCATCACCTGAACCTTGCGAAGATTTGGAGCCCCACACCCTAAAGAAACTAATTGGTAAAGCCGAAAGGCCTTAGACCTCAAGGCTTAAAACAATGAAACCCTACAAAACTGGAGGCTTCCGACGCCATATCCGAAAGTCCAAACCAACCCTTTCAAACCTCATGAACTCTTTAGTATTCAGGCGCGAGGTGCTCCGAAAGTGCAGCGATTTCGACAAGGCTCGGGGAGACAGGGCATGACAGGGCTCATTGGCGCCTTGAGGTACGGTAGAGGGGGTCGGAAATCGCGATACTCACAACGCGACACCCAGAAACTAACTTGAACAAATTAGTCATTTCGGGACTCGGGGGTGTCGTGTTGAGGGTTTAGTGCTTAGCCGTCCTTCCAAACTGTCAGAAAGTCGGCTGGCGGGATGTTTAAGTAAGTTTAGCAGTCCTGTTCGAACTATTCAGTCCGAAGAATTGAAGAGAAGCCAGCTACCATTGCAAGCTTACACCCCAAACCCCACACCTGTGCCTCGAAACTCTGCAGGTGTAGGCTATGACACCCCAGTGACTACAGCAATTGCTGAGCACTCGATTCGAGTGGGGTTGCCTATCCCCCCATGCCGTCCTAAACTACACTTCAAGCCTAGCATCCCCAAACTCTTGTCTCATGACCCCTAAACCCTGCGACCCTACCATAGAAGCCTGTACAGCTCGTACGCGAGCATGAACCAGGCGCAGCACTATCTGAACTGGTTCCACCAGAACATGGGGAAGATTTGCGCTCAGATTCAACCCAACCTTTTGCGGTCGTTTGGAGTTTAGGGCCTAAGGTGTTGAGGTTTCAGGTTCAGGGCTTTTTGGCTTAGAGTGGTTCTTACTAGGTTTCATCGCTTGTTGAAATGTATTTGTATTTGCAGATTCTATGAGGCGTAGGGCTCCTGTTTCAGAAATGTCCCACGGTTGGTTTTGATGTGGTGTTGGGCGTTCCAAGACTACTTCAGGTGTACATATAATGGTTTCTGGCCTCATCGAGTTCCGTCGCAATGCAGAAGGAACATCATTTGACACGATCCTACACACCCTGGCGCGATGTGGCGTCATCCAAACATAGGTTGTCAGCAACTGTGCAGGAAGAAGCTTTAATATAGGGGCCTTAATAATTACCTATACTATGCTTGGGGTTCCGTATTATAAGCATCGTATAATCTGCCCCTAAAGCCCATTCTAATCATATCGTTAAGGCCACTATATTACACCTTAAAACCCCCAAGGTAGGTTCACAAGGTAGGTGTAGCGGCGCGTGTGCCGCTCTCGTGCGCCGACCAGAATCAATGTCAAGTTGTTTTAAACATGTTTCGCAATGGCTGAGCTCTTCATCTCTTGGGTTCTGTCCAGCCTTGTTGTGAAATGTCTATCTGCTAGTACACATGAATCTTCTGACGTCATACTCGTTACCAGTTACTAGTTACTAAAAGGATGTTTTCATTGGAGACTAGGCATCGGCGCTCACGAGCGCGCTTTGAAAATCCTGTGTGATGGAGTTCACCGTGGTGGCCTTTGTCGTGACAGCCTGCTCCTCCCTCCTGCTGCACTTGAGCATGCGCTCGAAGAGCAAAATGCCGGAGGCAAAGGAGGCTAACCTTAACGCAAGCTCAGCATGTCTTTCACTCCTTCGAACTGCCGCTGGTCTTTTTTCCGATGGACTTCTTGTCATTGTTGTGATGGTGACTGGAGTATTGGTTTGGACATCTGGCGGCGCAGCCGGCGAGATTGCCGCTGCACCAGTCGCTTGGAGCCTGCTGGCGCTGCACTTGTCCTGCGCATGGTTGTCCGGGCATGTCGAAAAGACATGTTGGAGAGCCTGCAGTGTTGGATTATTTTGGCATTTCTTGGTGATCACATGCATGGTTCTTCCATGCGGCAGGGATGGCGATGTTCTTGGCCTCCCTTGTTTGAGCCTCGTGCTTGTTCCCTGCAGTGCAATGCTGCTGGACTACCAGAGCACTATGCTGTTAAGTTTGGTGAGCACTGGGACGGCAGCCTGCTGTCACGTGTCCAGGGCCTGGGGAGGGCTCGGAGAGCCGAGCTCCAGCTTCGACCGTTTGGTGCTTGCCTTGATCTTGGATGCTATGACCTTCTTTGCAGCCTTCGCTGCCGCATCTGCTCTTGCATTCTGGCAACAACGGACCGCTAGCCGCGAGTCTGCGATGCTTCGAGTGCTCACGGCCCTCTCTGATGCACAAGTCACGCTCGACTCAGAGTTCTTCGTCCTTGACTCCTCTGCGAAGTTCCATAACATAGTGCGCATGGATGCTTCAGATGCAAAGGCTATGCAGGTCTTGTCATTTCTTAGTTTTCTGCGCGACGAAGAAGAGCGACTCAGGTTCAAGAATTTCCTTGAGAAGTCGTCTGAACTGAGCCAGGCGTCACCAGCGGCTGCCCTACATCTCTCCATGCGAGATGCGGCTAACGAGCACATTGAGGTTGAAGTGTTCCACTCTCCAGTGGGCAAAAACATTCATTTCCTGGTGCTGCGAGAAGTTAGTCATTTGCGTGTGGCTACATCGTGCAAAATGACAACCGGCCTCGATCCACTTCCAGCTGTTCCAGACATTCAGAGCACAAAAAGTGGTTTGTCCAGGGCTGTGACGGCTAGCGATGTCTCGTGCTCGTCTGTGAGGGACATGCCCGAATTCGAGAAGCTTGTCCTAGATGTAGACGTTTCGGCCAGAAGGCTTGCAGTCAGGTCGGCAACGCTGAACTTCTCAGATGAGGGGGACATTCTGTCCTTCGTGGACTATTTGGAGCCTCGTGTTCGACGGCCATTTACAGAGTGGTTGAGGGTGCAGGCTGCGCAGGCGCAGGCGCCGCAGGCGGAGCCGCCGGCGCCAAATTCCAACGTCTTTGGCAGTCCACTTGACTTCCGAGTTTCTGGGGCAGTGTCCAGTCGGATGAGATCCATGAAAGTTCGCTGTGTGGGCCGAACAGGTCCAGGCCCAGAAGGGCAGGATGAAGGCGGCAGTCAGGCAACCGTCGGCGATGAGCTGAGTGAGGACAGCGATTCGGAGCTCAGCGCTTTGCAACGACTCGTTGATGAAGGTTTCGAGGACTTCGAGGGCATTGAGGAGCTCCTCGCAGCTCAGGAGGACGCTTTGGCAAGACGCTGCCTTCAGGTGCAGGCAAGGATCCAATCCTTGAAGGCGCCCCGACCAACTTGGACGAGGATTGAGCTTGAACAGTTCGTGCAACAGAGATAGAGCATGGGAATTAGCCAGGGAGCTTTAACCCGGATAGTGATCTAGCAAGGAAAAGGAATGGTGCTTCCATTCGTCTTTCCGGAGGCAAGGGCTGCAGTTGCATCCCTGCAAGTGGACATGCGAGCAACTAAATTCCACGGGTCCTTCAACGTCCTGCAGTTGTTGCCTCTGGTTGTTTACTTGTGTGCCGTAGAGGGACTGAAAGCCTTCCGGCTTTGAGCTGGTGCATGGAAACGTGTGGAAAGAACATGTGGAAAGACGAGCTGAGAGGGTGACATGATTGTCGCTGTCGTACTTTGGAGTGCATGAAGCTTCTCAAACAGTTGTTTATCCCCGCCGTCGAAAACCCCCAGAAGCCCTAAAGTCTCCTTGGAAGTTCCTAGGCCTGATGCAGCCGGTCGGGTGCTGACGTTGGAGGAAGTCACGGAGGCGGGCGTTTTGGGCTCAAGGCATAGAGTTTACACGGTTTCGTTAAGGCTCGGTTGGGGGGGAAGGCTTTGGGGTGTACCTCGCTGCGGAGGTCTGTTTTCCGCATGGGTTGAGGATCCCTTTTGGGTCATATAGAGGTTAGGGAATATAGAGCTTCCAAGACAAGAAACAGCACGAACGTTTCCTTGAACTGTTTTATTCAACGCGCCCCATGCCGTAGTTCTATAGTTGATTTGGGTATTACCTCTTGTCAAGAACGGCTCCAGACTACTGGCCTCCTCCGTTGAGGGCTTCAGGGCTTCCCGGGTTTGAAGTCCTAGGACGTACTGGTATTCTACCGCCTCTGATACAGGCTTGGGGGGTTCTTCCAACATGGCGCCTTTCCTTGTGACCCACAACTTATGAGCTGAGAGTTCTAGGTGTAGTGGAGTTTGGGTTTTCAAGGGTTGCGGGCATGGGAGAGCTGATCGATTGTAATGCGGCACTTGCTAGGCCCGTACCCTTGCTGCGGCTGATGATGAACAAAGGTGATGATAAAGCGGTGATGATGCCACATCGCTACTGCTGTTGCAGCTACAAGTGGAGCTCCTGCGAACTCGACGATGTCAAGACTACTCCCACAATCGCCACCATTATCACCACGACCCACACGCAAGCTTGGTACAACTTACTACATGCCGCTACTTTATCCTTACCATCCTGCCGCGCGAAGCGGAAGCATACAGCCCTAAACCCTAAACCCTACAGCAGGTCGCAGGAAACCTCATAGCATCCTCAGGGGCCCGGCCTTGAACCTGAATTGTCTGATTGAGAGCGTCATTCACGAATGGCAGGCGCAGCTGCGAGTCATGCAGTTCTTTGAGGAGGCCCCGGGTGCCTGGGTCAGATGTTCTGAGAAATTCAATATAATTTGAAGTTCAACTTGTCCGCATGGCCTTCTTCAGAACGAATGAATGACTCTGTAGATGTTTGTCTGAGTGTGCACATGTATCTATTCAGTTTTCATTTCTAAGTTTTTTGGTGTTGGAAGAAGCAATGTTGGCGACAGCAGAGCAACAGCAGCCGTTCGTGTGCCAGTGTGTGAATCAGTCTTCACAATGGCACATACAGGCTCAACCCCACACTCTACGGCATAAGCCGTTTCGGCCCTTTACTTGGCCATGAAGCATGTAAGCCTTAAGCCCAACACTTAGAAGCCTTTGAGCCCTAGACCATGCAGCCTGCACAGTATGTTGCGTAGTCCCTTTTCGTAGCTTAAACTGACTTGTATCTACGAGTACCTCGGCAGATGTTCTTGAACGTTCTCGTCTTGTTGAACGATCTTGTTGAGCGAAGGTAAATTACACATAGATACGATTACGCGAATAAACACTGGTAAATGACCTGTTTAAGCGAGCCTTGTCTGGGCCGCAAACCAGGTAAGACTTGTTTTGCTTTCGGTAGCTAGGCGAAAGTCTCAGGGTCCGCCTCGGAACCCTATCCACTGAAGCTCAGGCCCCATCTTGCATCGCAAGCCCCTCTTTGTCTTTCAAGGGTTTTCCAGTTTTGGCTGCGAGCTCAGAGCTTGGGATCTGCAGCATAGATCTATCAGGCTCAACAACATGTTTTCGCTCTTTAGCCATCTTGCCCCAATCGTTGTTGGTTGTTTATCGGGCCGATCTCGCAAAAGTGCCTCTGCAAACAACACAACCAGGTAATGTTCCACACCGCCCCGTGTAGTAAAATCCCTTGAACCCTAAACCCAAAGCCCTAAACCCCAAAACCCCAACCCCTAAACCCTAAACCCTAATGGTGCCAGGGTGGTGGAAAGAAGGACTCCAGCAGCAGCGGTCGCCCCAGAAACGGAGTTCAGTTATCCGACACCCCACACCCTGTATCCGAAACCCCGCCACCCTATGTTGCCCTCATACCCCATTCTCCCTACCGTAAAGCTTAACCCCTCAAGCTAGTTCCCAAAACTCTGTATGATTGTCTCACTCCCGAAATTCCAAACCTTTGGGCTGTGCAAGGTTTTTCAATACAATTTGGTCTCCTGGGCGGTTTTCGTCAAAACAACGCCCGGGTCGCCATGCAGGTCCCCTTGCAAAGGTTGGCTTGGTTAGGTGCGTGGGGCGATCATACAAGGCTGGAGCTAGCACGATCAGGTTTCTGACACGGTCTCCAAACACCAGATGCTGGGATGTCGGAGACGATCCCGGTAGGAACCCGGAGCTCTAGCAAGGCTGGCAGCTCCTTGTCGCAGCCCCGTACAGCGATAGCACTTTCAAGCTGGTTGGTTTCCAGGCACGAGCAGAACGACTGGATGCCGTTTTCAATGGATGTGCTCAGTGCATCTTGGGCTGGCTATTGGTGGGCATGCGCTGCTGGTGACGGTGTGAGATTGGTCATTTATGTTGACCACCTCCTTGCTCTATTCCCGCCCTCGGTGGCTCCCTACGTCCAGAAACTGTAAAGCAATTCGACTTGCAGGCTTTGGGCACCTGGCCACATCGACACAGACAACATCGACAAAGAATCTGAAGATGCCTACGTGGAAGTTCGCTTGGCCATTATCCGCCAAGATATGCGCCAACCCTCCGGCGTTCCAGGCGCCAATTGAATGATAATTCGCAGAGCTCTTGAATTGAATCTCCAGCTGTGTGTGAATGCTCCAACTTTCTTTGCGAGGGAGTTTCAATTACAGGAGCTTGTCGAACAGAGACATGTTATGAATGATGTGAGGAAGCGGTTTGCTTCCTGGAGAATGTCGATGACACGAGCCTGACGAACAGAGAAGCGTAATCACATGAGCCTTGACGCCCTCTACATGCCTGCCTTTGTGTGATGCTTGCCATGGCCATGAGAGTGCCACTGTCCTGGCATAAGCTTCAGTTGAACAGCTCACTCAAGTCAAGTGGATCGGCAGGGACAGTCGGTTAGTGCCGCGCCATGTCGCCCCTTTGCCGGTGGACAAGCGTGATGCTCTGCTGAGTGGGTTGCGCCCGCTTTGTGCAGTCGGGGCGAGGACTTGTCGCCGTGACCTTTGGAAGCTCGTTGGGAGATAATGCTGGTTCACGACCGGCTGGCTGAAGCCTCGGCTAAGTGTTTGGTTTCAGGCCCCGGATAAGCCCAAGATGCGTCTGCAGTGTCTACACCAAGAGCTCCTGAGCATGTCAGACGGCAGACTCGTGACTCTGTCTCGTTGCCGCATGTCTGATGTTCAGGTAGGGTGGCGCGTGGCCGAGATTTGGAACCAGGTTTCAGTTTGACCAGGTCCTCTGTGCCAGGTGCAGTTGCTTCAAGCACCATCAGCTGGAATAAGGGTTATTGCCAGCAACCGCCCGGCCCGCCCCAAGTGAAAAGGGGCATTTCGGGTGGCGCATGCGCCCGAACATGTAGGGCCCCACTGCCAGATATCGCCGGAATGAACCGGACTCATTCAGCCAGTCATACTCACTTATCGCCAAAACTCTGACCATGTGCACAGCGTCTTGAGCTTCCCCTGTGTGTGGCGTTGAGAATATTTGATGTGTGATCGGTTTCGGCGCAGGGGTTCAGTCTGGTGCGTATGCCACAAAACACGTGTGTTAATATCAAGGTCCCTAGATTAACCTTACCATCGACCCTAAGCCCTAAACCCCAACGGCCCGAACTCCCTATACCTTGCATCCCAAAATACAAAGCCCTGACCACAAACCCTGCAATCCACAAAATTAGGGCTCAGGGGGTTTTAGAGTTTAGAGTTTAGGGCTTACGGGTGGTTATGCTTTGGTTGCTGGGCTTCGGGGAGAGTGTTCGTCACCGGCGACGTTTCATCAGAAGGACCCATCGGGCATCCCAGGAACGCAAAGCACAAGTGGACCCCATATCAAGGAAACTTTTGCGGGCATCCAGTGAGGAACGTTTGGATCTTGTGCTTGATCCGGGCACTCGAAAGTCCCGTGGTCGTGCTTCCTTGCGTCACGGGGATGTAGGTTTCGGCCTTCTTTTTAAAAGGTTCTCATGGCTTTAATCCCAGTGGTCATGAGAGCTAGCCCGAAAAACTCCAAAACCTAAACGTCCCTAAGCCCGCCAAAGACGTTCATTTTGGCGAGCAAGACGGCCAGAATTCAAATCAACAAACCGGAACCCCCAAGCCCTAAACTCTGACTACTTGGTGACCCTATCACCGGAAAGTCGCTATGCCGTTCTACACCACACCTCAAGTCCAAATTGTGTGCCCGAAAGAACCCAAAGCCCTTTCATTCATAAATGTGCCCACTTGGAGGTAAAAAGTTTTCCGGTTGAGGGAATAAGGTTTATCACGCTGGTTCCAAAACTTTTTCCCCAACCTCATGGGTTCATCGTGCTCAGGTGACGCGTCCTCGTCTTCATCCTACAAACCCCGCCGCGGCCGCCCGCCTTGTGCCCAGCATTTCTTGCTTGAAGCTGGGGCGGAGGTTTCGAAGTTTACGGTGCAGGGTTGAGTTTCGGGGTCGGAAAATCAGGAAAAGGGTCCCCATTAAGTGATTCCCAGATAGCATCATAGTTTACTACACCCCCCGGACCCTATTCTAACTATTGCGGGTTGTGTAGCATCCGCACAACGGTCTAAGCAAACCGAATTGCGAAGCCCAGTTGCTCATGCAATTTGGCCCTCGTGCTCAAATCGACCGCTGCCGATAGTCAACTAGAGCCCGCATACCCACGGTTGAAGTTCGAAGTCTATCGAACCCAAGTCCCCAACCTAGTAGCGAGTGCCTTCCAGGAGTTTCCTCAGGACAGCCAGAGTTGAAACAATCGATCATCAAGCGCATGATCAGAAGAATCATGCCTGCGTTTTCCTCGAGCCAGTCTCGAAAGGGTCCTCTCAAAATTCTGGGTACTTCGTATGGGATTATTTCTAAGAAGCACGAAGCATCGTAGCTCTCAGGGAATACATGGCAGATCCCCTGTTTTGTTGAGCTCCCGAATCGATACCCACGGTCCCTGAACAGAAGACCTCTGGTAGATGCCTCATGGCCAGACTCCTCCCAATCAAACCCGAAACTTTAAATCCCTGTACCATAAGCCCCCTGCCTTCCCATGGTTTAGGGTTTAGGAGTTTAAGGGTTTAGGAACCTCCTTCCCAATTAAAACGGTTGATGGCCCAGGAGAAAAAGCAAAGAGGCCAGGGGGAGGGTGCCCACTCTGTGGTGTTCATCTAGGTCCTAGGTTTTCTGCAGCCCTACGCTAGTTCTCGTCTTAAGATTGTATTACAGGTCGTTTGGAGAGTGTTGCAGGTAGTAACATGGTTTTCCAGGCTTTCCTAATTTAGGATCAAAGTATATTGCATTGCAGCTGATCCACGATGTATGGTACAAGTAACAGTCGCATGAAGCACTGCTCCAAGATTCTATGAGACTAAGCTTTCGGCCGAGGCAATCCTGCCCCTTGACAAACCCTAAGACCTCAATCCCAAAAAACGAGCAGCATCCCGAAAGCTCAAGATCCTGAAGCGTGAGTTTGAAAACCCTAGAACCTAAGATCCTAAACCTTATACCCCAAGCCCCGCCAGGATTTGAAGAAAGCCAAAAGCAAGAAGGACTGGCAGATCTAGCATCTAGCACCCCAGGTCTAGTCTAGGGTTCAGGATTTGGCGTTTCGGGTTCAGGGTGGAAGCTTTGGGGCTCGGGGTCGAGGGCTTTTCGGTTGAGCTTCATGGTGTTGGTCGTGTGGTCTTTTGGGAGGTATTGGTTCAGCGTACTTGTACGACACATTCCACTGATCATAGGCGTGGCAATTACTTGTCCACCTAAGTACTTAAAAACCCCAAACTGGGCTGGAAGCGTTTAATCAAATAATCCCTAGACCATTCATTGCCTGATTGCAGTATCCCTCTAGTAGCCACCGACAGCTCCCCAGCCGCAAGATCGAGCGAACTGACGAAGGCCTGTGACGCGTTCCAAACTCAGGGCCTCAGGGCTCAAAGGCCTTAGCCACACATGCGCTGCAGCTTACACGCTCTTTACACTTGAAAGCCTACATACATCTATAACCCAAGAAACTTCACACCCCTTCGGTGTTAGGCTTAGGGTTTGGGACCCAAAAGCGGCACCCGTAACATCACCTTTGTTGATCTTGCTGCTGTACCTACAAGAAGAAGAGATCCGCAGCCCTGGCCAGGACCTCAAGAGAAAGGGGCCGGGGACTCATTCCCTGCCTACAGGGAGTTCAGCAGGATTCCTGCTGTTAGATGTGTTACTTTACACTCAAGCGGATCAAGCCCGAACAGATGCATTCTGCACGCCTCTACCACACCTGGCAGAACCCTATGCAACCTGTCGGGTTCCTCCGACAAAAGTACAAAGACTTTGCTGAGGACAGGTGGAGAGGAGCTGGAGGGGGCTCTCTTTGGTGCGAGCCCAAGACATTGGGTTTGCACTTGAGAGGTCTAGTAGTGAAAGTAGCAATGTTAAGATTGGTGAGATTCATTCGTAGACAAAAATATACTTTAGCAGCAGCAACAACAACACCAGCATCATCATCCCGCACAATCTCAATGCCCTATGTAGCATTGTATTCCAAAAGCATGTTCGCCCGGTCCGGCCTTCTAGGCCTCCAGACAGTGAAGTAGGGTTTAGCGTTCCAGGATTCCAGGGCTGTAGGGTTTCAGGGTTTAGGTTTGTAGAAAGGTGTTTGAGGGTTAAGGTTTTTTGGGCTCGGGTCGCTGTCTTCTCGGAGTCTACTAGGTTTCGGAGGACACTTCGTAAGTAGGTTTGATTCACAGCTTTAGTACCGTAGCTGGCAGGGGATCTTTTTTCTCCCAGATGCTTTGAGTAGACCCTCTTCTGGTGTTCCGGGATCGGGGTTACCAGTGATGTCTCCTGCGTGAATTTATTTTTCTTGCGGTTGGCAACTTATCAGGCTGCCGCTGAAGATGTTGCTTTGGTTGGACCGTTGGACCCCGAATACAGCAAGAATCCGGTGTACGCGCGTGACGGGGGTTTTGCAATGTCTATCGGTCAGACCACCACATACGGCACGTAAACCCTCAACCCTGCACCCCACCCGCAACGCGCTAAAACATTCAACATCTAAACCTCAAGCCTTGAACCCGCAACTGACACACCCCAATCCACCAAAGAAACCCTCCATCCGCCAAGAAGCCTGAATCCTAAACTGATCAGCCCCAAAGAACACCTTCTGGAACCCTCATTATAGAATCCCTGAATCAGGCCTGAACCCGACGCCCAAGACCCTATAGAACCCCTAATGTCAGGGCAAAACGGAGAGGGGTAAGCCGAAGCGGGGGAAGGGACGACCCCCGCACGAACTTCGTCGAACCCCGGCGCCCTTCGCCGAACCCCCCCCCCAAACCCCCCCCCAGCATTAATAAATATTAATATTATTATTAGTATTATTATATTATTATTGTTATTATTACTATTATTATTATTATTACTATTATTATTATTATTATTTTTGTTATTATTATTATTATTACTATTACTATTATTATTATTATTACTATTATTATTTTTATTATTATTACTATTATTATTTTTATTATTATTACTATTATTATTATTATTATTATTATTATTACTATTATTATTATTACTATTATTATTATTACTATTATTATTATTAGTAGTATTAGTATTATTGGTATTATTGTTGTATTATCAGTAATATTGGTATTCTTAGTAGTATTATTGTTTTTAGTATCTTAGTATTATTGGTATTATTAGTATTATTGGTAATATTAGTGTTCTAAGGTATTATTAGTATTATTATTTTAATATCAGTATTACTAGCATTATTAAGGTATTCTGAACTTAATATTATTAGTATTACTTCTATTAATAATATTATTTATTATTAACCTTAGCATCATTATTATGATTATGATTATGTCCTACTGATAGGATTGTTACTGGTAGTAGTCTTTATTTATTAGTCAATAGGCATATATATATATATATATACATGTGTATATATATACATGTGTATATGTATATATATAACATATGGATGATGTTATGGTTTATATGGTATAGCATTTTGCTAAAATTAACATTTGTCTATCTTAATTATAGCATAATATTACAATCTTATATCAGATCATACTGTCTGAAATCCTATAATATTTTACTGTGCCTCACCATTTAATACTATATCATGTTACAGTAATAATAACAATTGGTCTGCATATTGATTTTATATATTACATCAGTGCTGTTCTGTAATAATATATATGGTGTACATATTCATATTCCATGTTTATACAACAGTGAGTGAATATTACATGGCATATTAGGACATTTTGTGATACATGTCTGATATGCTATAACTATTGGAATATGCCAGATGATATTAGGTAATGCTGTATTTTATCGTATTATTCGACTATTTGTTTTGCATTATGGTGTTTATGATGGTGATGATGAGTATCGTCATGATGACAAATATTACCCTTCTGATTATGATCATTCTGATATTTTGGTACAAGTGCAGTTTTTAGCTTAGCTTTGAGTGGCATTGCTCATAAGAGTTTGTATCGTTTGAAATCTCACAACTTCAGTAGCAGTGGTAGTAGCGGTATTCGACTTCGCCTTCGTATTCGCATTGGCATCATGAAACTTGAAGCTTTTGTCACTGCTATTGATTTCGGTATTTAGATAATCGCGATTATTTCTAAAGCGCGGTTGCGGGTCTGGCTTGTATCGCCTTCGACTTCGTCGTGTGCTACATCTTCATGGTCTTCAGGCGGGGCGTGAGTGAGCTTCAATTTTAATTTCAGGGTTTTGGTGGGGTTTCGGGAACTGGTTTTCCAGCATCTTATTAATTAAACAGTCTGACAGTTGCTCTTGGTCCACGGCCATAGGATTCAAGTGTTTTGGGATTTTGGGATTCAGAAATTCAGGGTTGGCAGTTATGGTCATGGTTTAGGGGTCCGGGGTAGGGGACCAGGGTTGAGGGTTCAGAAGGGTGTGGTCGTGAACCTATATGGATTTGGGGGTTCCTGAACTTAGGGGTTGGGTGGTGCAATATTCATAGGTCAAGGTTCCTTAAGGGTTGTTGGGGTTCAAAACTTCTGGTATGCATTTGGAGTTGAGGGGATCAAGGTTTAAGTGTACTGTAGGGATTTCGGGTGTAAGTTGGGAGTGTGGCTTGGGGGTGTTCAGGGTCCCGCCGAACCCCCAATGACCCAACTAATCACTAATCAGCAACAACAATAAAAAATCAAGAAACCCTAAACCCCTAACCATCCCTAAACCATGAACTTCCTAAGTGGTGGGATTAACTCAGGCGAAACCCACGAACCTGAAAATCCCCCAATAAAAAGGACCTCGACTCATATTATAAAACACAAACATAAATAACGAAGGCGAAACCCACAAATCTCAAAATCCACCTGATAATAATGATAAGTCCTAATATCGAACCCATTAAGTCGTCCCCCGAAAGCCAAAACCCCTAAACCCTGAACCCTTATTAAAGCCCGAAACCCCATCGTAGACCGCGGACACCACGTGGAGAGGAGGCCGGGGGCAAACCCCGGGGGTTTCGGGGTTTGACAGGTTGGGTTTGGGGGTGCTGATTGGGCGAGCTCTGTTCTTTCGGGCCCCAATCACTGGGTGAGCCCCTTTGGGCCCCAGTATCGCTGGGCGAGCTCCATCGTGGGCCCCAGTGACCACCAGGCGTGCCCAATCGGGCCCTGGTCAAACTTTGCTGGGCGAGCTCCATCGTGGGCCCCAGTAACCAGGCGTGCCCACTCGGGCCCTGGTAAAACTCTGCTGGGCGAGCTCCGTCATGGGCCCCAGTAACCAGGCGTGCTCACTCGGGCCCTGGTAAAACTCTGCTGGGCGAGCTCCGTCATGGGCCCCAGTAACCAGGCGTGCTCACTCGGGCCCTGGTTTCACTCTGCTGGGCGAGCTCCGTCATGGGCCCTAGCAACCAGGTGTGCTCCTTTGGGCCCTGGTAACCCTGCTGGGTGAGCTCCGTGGGCCCCAGCAACCAGGTGTGCTCGATTGGGCCCTGGTTTCACTCTGCTGGGTGAGCTCCAGTGTGGGCCCCAGCAACCAGGTGTGCTCGATTGGGCCCTGGTTAAACTCTGCTGGGTGAGCTCCAGTGTGGGCCCCAGCAACCAGGTGTGCTCGATTGGGCCCTGGTTAAACTCTGCTGGGTGAGCTCCAGTGTGGGCCCCAGCAACACATTTATCAGGAGAGCTTTCGGGCCCTGATTCCACCCCAATCACATGACATTCTTCATCTTTGTGCTTCCAGATGCCAGGTCTATCATGGTGGACGACGTCATGACCCTGATGGTTTGGGAGGCAAATGCGTGGCTCTTGATTTCGAGTGTGTTTCCCGCTTGGTTGCCAGGTCCTGGATTTCGGCTTCGGTCAGCTTCGAGGTAGGTGAAAGGCAGCAGCATTCGTGTCGATTCCAATGCCTGGCACGGCCAGGTCACATCCTTCGACTTTGATTTGGACAAGGCCAACAGCCTAGATTCTACCAGCTTCCGATTAATGAAATCCCGCTCAGTGAGGTCGTTTATGCCATCTTCGTCATGGAGACAGCGCCTGATCTAGTTTCGCAGCTTTTTATCGGCCTGGTCGGAAATTAGATGATGGTCAGGTCCACAATCTCGACTTCGTCTGCGAAGGAGGTGCCTCTACTGTTTGCTGAATGAACACGGTAATTGGTGAGATATGGACAGGCTCCATGCCAGAGCTGCTCGAATGGCTTGGAGGCAGCTGCCTTAGCAGCAGTTGCTCAGAATTGGTGTAGGGCCTGATTGTGGTTCATTTCGAGATGCCAGGTCCAAGACTTCGTCTTCGACTTCGACTTCGTCCGCTCTCATGATGCCTCTGGGAAGAGTTCCCCTCAGCTGTTTGCACATTGCTGAATGAGTTGGTTGATGCACGAGAGGTTTGGCACTACAAGTTTTGCTTTGCTTGTCGTGTCGCCGGCCTCAAGTGACTTTTTGCCACATGTCACATGGATTTGACTCCAATATATACTCCGATCCTTGGAACATGGGTTAGGACTTAGGTGGCTGATGCTAAGGTAAATGCTTTACTGATCTGGTCCTCTACACGGGTTTGAGTCCTGGGATCCGATGTCCAGATTCTAAGATGACTTGCAGTGTAACTTTTTATCTCGTTCAACTATGACTGTCGCCCGAATCCTGGAACTCAGTAGGTTCAGAAGTTTAGGCAGGATGGCATGGCGTATTATTATCGAGGTCACTTCATCTAAGTCTTGAGCATTTGACTTTAATTGAGGTTCCGAGAACTGGTCGGCCGTGTGGAGTCGCCTTCGCCTTCGTCTTGGAGTAAGCGTCTCGGCTCTGCTGGGACCCCTGGGATTAAAGGCTTTCTCGTCTTCGTAGTCTGATTTGCGCTGAGCGCTGCTGCCATGAAACTGTGTCCACTGCATGGAAGCAACAAGATATCCAGAGTACTGCATGGTGGTGATGCTTTGCATAGATTGGTTATTGATGTTACCCTGGAGATTCAGATGCGGAGATGGCGCGCTTTGCGGATACCACAAGCAAGTATCATGGACCTGCTGTTTTTGTATGAACGTGAAATGGGACGTGAATCAGCCTTCTGCAACTTCTGGGATATGTGGAAACATTTTCAGGGCCATGAGCGGATTGAGATGCTTGAGCGTATCTCCCTCATATTCCCGCAGTTTGCTTATAGCATGCTGGATCAATGGTATTGCCACTCGATGCGTATTCACCTGGATCAGCTGGATTAGACCTTCTCAAGGCCGGCATGGGACAACTCCGAGCAAACAGCTTATTTCTGTGAGCGAGACAAACACCAAAGAGGGTACGAGCAGTTGGGCGCATAAATTTAAATATCTGGCGTTCTTCTGATTACTTTTGGAGTCATCTGCTTGCAGGGATTCTGGGCTTTTCTTGTGGGTCTTTGTCATGGATGGGGTCTCTCCTGGAATGGCAGACCCCCGGAATTCTTGCTAAACCATGAATTGGCGGATGTGCATCCCTCTCGTGATCGTTGCCGAGTGCTCCGTATAAACCCTGCTTTCCTCCAACAACTCTGGCGATGCAGCCGCCTCGGGCTTCTCGCGTCCACTTGTGTAGCTCACTTACCTGCTCCTTAGTAGTACTTAGTAGTAGTAGTAGTAGTAGTAGTAGTAGTAGTAGTAGTAGTAGTAGTAGTAGTAGTAGTAGTAGTAGTAGTAGTAGTTAGTAGTAGTAGTAGTAGTAGTAGTAGTAGTAGTAGTAGTAGTAGTAGTAGTAGTAGTAGTAGTAGTAGTAGTAGTAGTAGTAGTAGTAGTAGTAGTAGTAGTAGTAGTAGTAGTAGTAGTAGTAGTAGTAGTAGTAGTAGTAGTAGTAGTAGTAGTAGTAGTAGTAGTAGTAGTAGTAGTAGTAGTAGTAGTAGTAGTAGTAGTAGTAGTAGTAGTAGTAGTAGTAGTAGTAGTAGTAGTAGTAGTAGTAGTCCCTGGCCAAGAAACCAGAGCAGCACTAACAAGCGACTGAATTATAATAGCCACAAAATCTTAAATCCTAAATTAGAACACAAACCCTAAACCTTCTTGAACCCTAGGATGGCAGGTCCCCGCTAGCCCTTCTCGAACCTGAGCGAAGAAAGTCTGATTCGTATCTGGCAGCTACAGAAGTGATGTACCAGTGTTCGTGAACCCGTGGCATTGGTTGGGGCTTGGGGTTTCTGTTGTTGTACGTATTGATTTGGTTCGGCGTACTGGGCCCCATGACGGACATCGTCAGACCCCCGCACAGACCCCGTCGTCACTCTCAGGCCGGAACAGCTGATTTTGGGCGGAGGATTGGGCTGCCGTGGCGAGGCCGGGGATTTGTCACCAGAGGCTCTTCCTTGAAGCCTAAAAACCCTGAAGCCTCAACCCTAAAGCCCGTAGACCCTTTAAACCCCAAGTTTGGAGGGCTTTTCTTCCTTGGAACCCTGAACACCCGAAGCTTTTCAACCCTCAACCCTAAACCCGTTAACTACTTGCACTAATTTCTGGGGCTCTGGGTCGTTTTTGGGTTTTGGGTTCCTGTTTACGGTTAGGGTATCAGGGTTCCTGTCACTGGTTCCTGTCGTGATTTAATTCAGGTTCTGGCGTTTGGATGTTGGTAAGGGAGGTCTAGGACCGGATCAATGCTTGAGTAAGACGGTTATGCTCATTTGTTGGCATAGGTTCTTGAGGGGTTCCTTTAGGGCCTTCAGAGTTCTCAGTTTTAGGTGGGTTGAGTCCTTCCGGTTCAGTGCGGAGGTTTCAGGTTCTTCGGAGTGGGATTGGTTTTCTGCGCACATACAGACAACATTAAACCCCGACCATGCCCATGGTCAATGGGGCCCTAAACATGTGCAGGCAGCCAGGGGACGCATGCTCGCACACACAAAGCCTTGACCCAATCACCATTGTCATTCTCAGTGTCATATTAGAAACCCCGTTATGTTGTTGTGTGTTTGCCCTTTCAAACCCGTTAACTATTGTACCTATGCCACCGCAAAGAGAAATCACTCAATCCTGAACCGCTGCCCTAAAGTTTTAAACCCTAAGCAGGATTTGGACGGGTTTCGGAGCCAGGTTCCAAGCTTCTGGTGAAATAGGCAGGAGGACTTGCATGCAAAGAATGCAAAAACAAAGCAATTTTTTGACACAACAACTACCACTGCGGGATGTCCTCCTTAGTTCTAGTGGGGAGGGTTGCCCAGGGGAGGTTGCTTGACTTGGGAACACTTCGGCTTCCGGCGGGTGGCTCCATTGTTCAGGGTTATAGGCGTCAGCTGTTGGCGGCCAACCACTGGACCACACAACGCCTTTTCACTTGGCGGCCGAGTCCGGGCACGTCGAGGAGTTCCAAGTGGTGGACAGCCAGTCGCAGGTGCATCGCACCATCCGAAAGGACTTGGACAGCCATTCCGCCGACAACAAGATAGCGCCTACCTCCATGGTGACCCTCTTTACCTGAGCGTATACCTGCTCAGACGCTAGTGGGTCCATGAGCACCGGAGCATGCTCGGTCCAAGCTTCTAGCCCAGGGCAACAGAGCCAAGCCGAGAAGCGGCAGGCAACCATGGTGAGCGAGGAACCACGGAGCCTCCAAGACATGGAAAGCGGCATGTTCCCCGATGTTTCGACTGTTGGGAACCACTGCCACTGCGCTGGCGGGGACAACCCTCAGGTTGGCGTCATGCGCTGCACTGCCTGCGGGCTCCTGATCTCCTGCAAGGGGAGTGAACCAACGCCCAGGACCGGGCTGGCATGGACATGTCTCGTGCATGGCGTAGGCCCAACCTAAACCCAACCTTAAACTCCCATGCCTGCTCGAGGTAATCCCCCTAGTGATTTAGTCCATGGGGACTATGGGGAAGACATTAGTAGGGGCTGGATTAATTACGGTGGCACCCTTTGATTGCTCACTCGTCCATAAGACCTTATTACTGATTCTGATCATTTGGGGTTTGCGGCCGCTTCGCCTTCGTCTTCGCTGGCTGCTGCCGGCAGCCGTCGTCGGCCGACACGTTTGGGGGCTTCCCTACTTAACCTTGCCTAGCAGTAGCAGCCCAGCCCCAGCCCCATTAGGATTAATCAACAAAGGCGAGTGAGCTTAAGATAGGCACATGCGAACCCGTTTTTTTCATGTCCATGGTAAGGCGGTGCCACCTTAGGCCAGCCACTAGGCGTAGGAAGTAGCATGTCATGTTGCAGCCTCGAGGCCACTTTCCCAGCCCTCTCCTTCCCAACCTGCATCCCTTGCGATCATCGAAGAAGGTCACAGACCCCTGTAGGACCCCCCTGGTGTCTGGAATCACCCGGGTCCGCGTGCAGGCTGCCATGTGCCGCCGTTTTGGCCGCTGTGCCAGTCCGGAGAGTCGTGTGAGCCTGAGCTTGGGGACAGTCGTTGCAAACGACTTCGGGTATGTGTTCAGCTATCACATATACTAGCACTGTTTCTTTGGTTTGCGACTACCGACCTCACTGCACACTTGCCAGGTCCTGCATTTGCGGTCGTCAGTCAAGGCCAGTGTGCATTCAGCAAGCTTATCCCTTGAAGCTCCCGCCTGGTCTAGCGTTTGAGGTCATCACTTACATTAGTTGGACTTCGTCTTCGTCAAGGCCAGTGTGTTTGCAGGCAATCATATTATACCTTCAAGCTCCTGCCAGGTCCTGCAATGAATTGCCATCGTCACTTACTCGGACTTCGTCTTCGTCAAGGCCACTGACTGTCGCATTCGTCCAGGAAAGAGTTTAGGGTTTAGGCAGGGTTTAGGGTTGAGGAGGTAAGAAAAAGCTACCGTGAAACTCAGCTCGCACGCTAAGAATCAGAAGCTGCCTCCTCGCACCACGACCTGCCTTGCCCCTATGCTCCCCAAACCATATTTCGTGTGAAGACCCCAAACCCTTCCTAAAGTTGCAGAGGCGTAATCGGGTTCCACATCGATTGCCATTCTAATCCCGGATTTCCCTGGAACCACTTGGGCCATTGAATTGATCTTCAGCACCCTTGGACACGAAATCCCCTTCTGAGTAGATGCAGGGTTTTGCTCAAAGAATCAGATTCCGCAGGATTTAGGGATGGTCTTGGAAGCTTCTGTATTCTTGCCGTGGTCAAAAACCCAGTAATGTCTAGATGTCCCGGTAGATAGATCTGTAAATAAAGTCAAACTCGGGACCAGCCTATCCATGAGACTCTCCTGTTGATTCCGACATGTGCGAAGACCATGATTTCTGGCATTGGAAGGTTCAAGCGAGGTGTAGCTGATTGGGCCATTTAAGGCCGTGAAGTCTGAAGCTCGTGTAGTTTATTTTGGTGGAGTCAGCAGAACATTGTAAGGTCAAAGTGGATTCTTCACGTCAGACAGAGCTCACCACCTTTTCCACAGAGCAAAGCCTTGAAGTCTGAAGCGGGTTAGAACCCAGGGTTTGTAATACAAGTTCTCAGTAGTTAACGTAGGCCGGTTATTCCAGTTTTTTGTAGTAATGCCTCGCAAGCGAAAGGGCGAAGATGGTGCCACTGCTGGCTCTGAGCCCAAGCATGCGCCTGATCCTTCGGCGCCTTCGTCTTCGCCGCCTTCGGATGCAGCGGCCAAGGCGGCTCCAGCAGCGGCTTCGCCTTCGCCTTCGAAGGCCGAGGGTCCAGCGGCTTCGCCTTCGCCTTCGAAGGCCGAGGGTCCAGCGGCTTCGCCTTCGTCTTCGACGGCCAAGGCAGAGGCCAAGGGTGCAGCGGCTTCGGCTTCGCCTTCGAAGGCGAAGCCGAAGGAGCCACAGCCCAGAGAGACCAGGTTTGATTTACGTGTCATTTTTCTCATATTTCCTAGCAAGAGCGTTCGCGTAAGGGCTGAGCTGTCCTTCCCCCACAGGCCGTTATATTACCCCTCACCGTTTTGCCCTATTCAATTGAATTGCCCAATATCTTCTAGATCCAGGATCCAACGTCGAACCGGAGCGTGAAGAGGGCGAGATGGCAGCAGCAGCAGGGCAAGGCTAGTGCCTTGGCATTCAATCAGGTCAAGCTCTTCTAACTTGTATGTTTGCTGCTTCGTAAGATTAAAAACAGTCAATAATTAATATAAAGGCCAGGCATGCGGATTTGGAACTTCAAATCCCAGGCAGTACTCCAGTTGGTGCCACACCAATCGCTGCCAAAGCTCCTGCAGCTGCTGTCTTGCCGGCGGAGGCAGGTCTGGGTGCCGACATGGCGGCGGCTCCCATTCCGCCGCCGCCGCTTCCGCCGCCGGCTTCGACTTCGCCGCCGGCTTCGACTTCGTCGCCGGCTTCGAAGGCGCCTCCGGCTTCGAGTTCGCTGCCTTCGTCGGCTTCGTCTTCGTGCTGTCCAGTTCCCCCCCCCCCGGGGGACGTTTTCAGCTTGTGGACACAGGCCATGAATGAGCTGGCGGCGATCAAGAGTCGAGTGGTGTGGATGTTGTCAAGCGACAACTATGCCACCGCCCAAGACCATGGGCTGGACCGGCAGTCCTTGAACATCGCCCTCCCGCCGACGCCCAGAACACCTGGAGAGGCGCGTGACAGCCTTCAGGCAGGGCCTGGTTCTTTCAACTTACTAAATAAGGTTCCAAGGACTTGTACTTACTATGATCGGCTTTGAGTCGGCCTCAATTTCTAGGGGCTGGTTTCGCGTGCCCATGTCAGTTCATGCAGCGGCAGATCGCGGAGTTCGCCCAGTGGGAGGCGTTATACGCCTTCCACACTCCCGAGCTCGCGATCTATGCCAGGTATGTTCAGTCAGCGACGACCGTTCCCTGAGCAGACTTGGTATTTTATTTACAACAATAAACTTTTATGTTTTATATTCTATTTGTAGGTAAGTAACATGACTTGCTACATAACCCAGAATCGCTAAGGGGGGCACCACCAGCCAGCTGCATGGCCTGAGAGGCCCTCCGAAGCCGTGGCGGCCGCTTCCCGAGCACCTGGGAGGGCCCGGCAGAGGTAGCGACAAAGGCAAAGGCAAGGGCAATCCCAAAGGCCCGGCCTAGGCTTTTTTTTGAATTGGTGTTCGCCTTCGTTGGGCGTTCGCCTTTGTTTCGTCTTCGCCTTCGCTTCCTACAATGTCATGTGGGAAGTTGAAGTGAGCAGCTTGAAGACGCATGCCGACAAAATGCTTCAGAGCAATCCTGAACAATGATGATAACCAGGGGTTGCTGAAATCATGATTACCGCTCACATTGTCTGCCGCCAGGTTTGATGACACCTTGGCCATGCACATCAGTCATTACAGATGGTTCGGGACTGAGTAGATGCTGCTTCGTTCCTACAATGTCATGTGCGAAGTTGAAGTGAGCAGCTCGAAGAGGCATGCCGACAAAATGCTTCAGAGCAATGTCATGATTACCGCTCACATTGTCTGCCGCCAGGTTGGATGACACCTTGGCCATGCACATCAGTCATTACAGATGGTTCGGGACTGAGTAGATGCTGCTTCGTGCCAAGTCAGTCAGTTCGGGCACTTGCATGAATGAATGTCCTTGGTTTGTGCCAGCTTTTTAATCATTGCTCAAGTGAGGGAGTGAGCACATGCACATGTCTACGCATGCAGCATTCTATACCAGGACATTGAAGCCGAGTTAATTCTTAATAGAAGAGTAGGCTGATGTCGTTATGAAACAGTGTCACTGGAATTGATGATTTAGCCGGCAGAAGCAGCAGAATTTTAGCCGTTTTCTGTCCCTGGCTTGGACGGCCGCGTCGAGAGAAGGAGCCCAGCGTCGAGAGAAGGAGCCTGCCACGTGACCTTGCAGTGAGAGCATGTAAGTATTTCATTTCATGCGAAATTCCGCGATCCCAGGACCTTCGTCGTCTTCGCCTTTTTCGCCTTCGCCTTCGTCGCCTTTGGCGTCATCCTTCGTCCTCTTCGCCTTCGTCGTCTTCGCCTTCGTCATGACGACGTATTTGTGCGTCGAGCTCGACTGCTGCATCGTCGCGGCGCACGGCAACAACCCGACGCACATCTGCATCTGGACTGAAATTAACAAAGCGTCCTCCTTCAGGTAGGCCAAGGTTTTTTTTTTGTAATAAGGTAAAAGCCAGAAAGTTGGAATATGATTATCCTAACTCTTCTATGGTAAATTATAGGGTATCCTACCATTAAACCATATTCCAACTTTCTGGAGTTCCCTGTATTATAGCAGAAGCTGAGATGACGCGAAGAGCTACTGGCCGACAGCGGCCGTTTGCCTGCTGGACGTCCAGCGGCTGTGGCCGGGGGAGCTCCCCGACAGCCTCCGTGGCGGAAGCTTGGCGGCAATTTACTTGAGCTGTTGCGTTGGTGCCAAACTTCCTTGCTTTCTGATCCGGCCAAGGAGACCCTCTGAGTTCACAAAATGACTTTTACAAGCTCATCTTGGAGGGCTCCGAGGCCATGGTGTCAGTGCTGTGCGTGGCATCTCGGCTGATTCCGTGTGCTTGGACAGAGACCTTCCTTTTTTTGGGAATGTTGAATGCTGAGCCCACCCAGGTCATGGGCATCTGCGCCGCCAAGGATGGACGAGACGACAAGGCCCACGTCATCATCCTCACGTGCAACTTGGCGATCAGTCACTGGTCCTAGGAGTGAGTTGCACCATGTCGAGTCAGACACTGCTTGGTACTTAGGCGGGGATGGTCGCCTTCGTTCCGTCGCTACTGCGATGGTGGTGGGCTGGTGCTTTATGGTTTCGCTATGGGTGCAGGGAAAATCTGCCTTCTACTCAGACATGGACGACATTCCAAGCTTCGCAGAGTCGAAGAAGATCACAGCTGCGATAAAAAATATCCAAACAGAGGCGGAAAGGAGGCCGATGGGCTGCATAGTCAATGTTCAATCAATTCAACGTGTTCTTCCTTAATTAGTCCTGCTTCCTCAGGTTCTTGAACACCGTCTTCCACATGAACATCCAGACCTCAACGCCGAAGACGGAGGACCGTAAAAAAAAAAAAGGAAAAGGCGGACGTGGAGGAGGAGAAGAACAAGGAGGAGAACGATGACAACGAGAAGAAGGAGGACAACAAGGAGGAGAACCATGACAACGAGAACAAGGAGGAGGAGAACAAGGAGGAGGACGAGAACAAGGAGGAGGACGAGAACAAGGAGGAGGACGAGAAGAAGGAGGAGGACGAGAACAAGGACGACAAGAAAAAATTTCTCGAGAAGGAGGAGTCGTCCTCATCATTACCGGATGATGATGATGATGATCAGCCGCCCCCAAGTGGCAGCAAGAACAAATGTCCGTCTTGGCCTTCGCAAACGGCGAAGTTTTTGGAGTCTCTTGGTCCTCCGCCGCCTCCGCCACCGGGGAAGCCGCCTGCTGATGATGACGACGATGGTGACGGCGAGGAAGAGTCTGAGGAGGAGGACCTCACACTGGCACAGCGAATGGTCAGAAAATACACGCCGGAGCTCTTCGAGCTGATGATCCAGATGAACATCGATGACAGTGCCTGGGCCGTGACTTGCCTGCAAGCATGGACTCAGTTGTTGCCTGCTTCAATATTCAAACAGATGGTCTGTTTTGCTTCAGTCCAGGGGATGGCAGCATTGACGGAAGAAGACAAGACGAAAGCCCGGGAATTTATGGCCCATATTCTTCGGAAGCTCGGGCGGCATTTCATCAGTAGAAGATCGGATGTTTTAATGAATTATCATGTCTATGAAAAGAAGTTGTTTGAAACCTCACTATCTGATTGCCTTGGCCGTTAACTCAGGGAGAGGAGCAAGAAGGGCAACTGTCCCCTCGACGAAGTGTTCCGCAATGCGTCCGCCAGCGTGCAATTTCATGTCATGTCCCGCTTGAATGTGAGGACTTTTCGCTTCTTGGATTATGCCCGACTTCTTCCTTTTGCAAATTTTTCTTGCTTCTAATTACTTTGTCATTGACGATTTATGGAGTCAATCATTCTCCTCTTCACAAGGACCAGGAGAGGGACCAGGAGAGGGAGGGCCTTCGTCGTCTTCGTCCCAGCAGCACCAGGCTGCCGCATCTTCCCAGCCTCCGTCGCAGTCGACTTCGTCTTGGCACCAGTCGACTTCGTCTTCGCACCAGAGCTCGCAGGATGGCTTCTGGTCTTGGAATAGTTGGTGGGAAGATTGGGAGTGGGTGTGGTATGACGACAATTGGAAGAAGTGGAGCTGGCACAGGTAAGTTTCTGGCCAGCTTTCTTGCGAGCCGTGCCGAAGCCTGAACTACATTAGAACACAAAGGACAGGACCAATTAATAGTTTAGTCAAGACTGGTTTTTTTGCATGGCTCGCAAGACCACGAGGCTTCCAGGCTCTTCCAGCGAAAGACCTCGATTGCAGCACAAAGTGGTCCAAAAGTGAAGAAATGCTTTGCTCAGCTATTTGCGCTTCCTGATTCCTTGGTCACACCCCATTCCCTTGGAGTTGAGGTCTTTGGCCGACAGATTCCGCAGCTCGACATGCTTAGGTCCAGTAAAGCATCGAGTCCAGTGCATGTGAACATGGGGTCGTGACGTGCGCATTTGGCACCGAGATGACTCCGAGGTCCTGGCCGTGGAGTCTCGACTTGGTGTGACTGGCAAGGCTGAGTAGTCATTCTGCCGAAATCTGAGTTGCAATAAATCCTGCAAGCTTCTGGCGCATGAGGCCATTGGCGATCAGAGAGTCTGGCACCTGGGTTTAGAAGTCCGTGTGTCTCATATTGGGCTGCCGTTGTGTGAGCAAGCAGCAGGAATCGAAGCATGTGCTGCAGCATTTGTTTGCTCTGGGTTCATTGCTGGACCGTGCGAGTCAGTGTCCACCGGGGTAGAATCCAGCAGAGATGGTGCGAGTGCCTTGCCAGTTTGTTCGAGACGCACTTGCTTCTGTGTGTTTAAATTTCAGAGGAAATTTGCAACAGCTGAGGCAACACGGAACAGAGGCAAGGAAGCTGGAGTGCCGTGGTTGTAAGCCAGTCTTGTCATTTATTGTTGCTAGATTAGAACTTGTGCGAAGTACTGACTGAATCTAAGGCCACACGGAAGACAGGCCAGCTAGAGAAGCAGAGGGTGGTTGTGCTCTGCTCGCAAGTATGCGTCTCTGGCCGAAACGCTCGCTCTGGACCTGTCACTTAGTTCCTGACCAAGATGAGGCTACACGGAAGACGGGCAAGCAAGCAGAGCTGCAAGTGCCGCTTCTGCAATCAGTTGGTTCCAGGACTGGAAATTCACAGACAATTGACAAGCACTGTTGACAAGATTCTTCTGATGTGAGGTCAACAGCTCGCCTTCGCCTTGCACACCCCCTCGGCGTTCCAATGTTCCTGTGACTGCAGAGTACGCAAGACGTTACAGTTACAATGCAAAGTGTCGTTCTGCACCTTGTCCTCTGAATGGTGACCAACGTGTGAGGTTCAGAGCTCGCCGTCGTCTTCGTCGGCTTCGCCTTGGTCGTCTTCGGGGTCGTCTTGTGCCTCGAGTAAGAAGTACCCCGTCAAGATCAACCGGCGACTGGTGGAGCAGCAGATACATGATCTGCAAAGTATAGACAACTACCTGTCCATCCCGAAGAAATCGTTCAAGGCAGTAGTTCACAAGCTCGCCTTGGATGTGGCTCCCCAGTCAAAGCTGCATTTCAGCAGCGAAGCACTAGATTGTCTTCAAAAAGCCACAGAGGCCGGGCGGTAGGTATGAGCTGACGTTTCACTCAGATTCGCCTTTATGAATTGGTGCATGCAGGACTTGGCCAGTGACTTCATCCTGACAATGTACGCGATGTCGCCTTCGCCTTCGGAGTCGACCTTGCGGTTAGTTCGGGGGTTGTGCAACACGTTTTCCGAGCCTCTGCGCAGAACCTTGCTGCAAGCAGCAAAGCCTTGACTTGTTCCTGCACACATGTTCTGTGTGACTCGGCCTGGCCTTCCATTGGTCTTGGTATCACTGTGGGGTCCTGCAGACGACCATCGTGTCGCCTTCGAGTTCGCGCTCCGGGGGGTCGTGGAGACAAAAAAAGGACATCGGAAGAGTCGGCCAGCTGGAAGGCGTTCGTGTTTGCAGAGGGCGTTAGTCTTTGCACAGATTCATGCGAGCATTGGTGGTTCTTAGAATTCTAGTCTATCTAAGGTCCCTGGCCATGGTCTTCCAGGAAATTTGCGGAATCCGGAGGCCCGGCTTCATTGGCAGACCTCAGACTCGACAGAATCCTTTTCTTCAATTGAGGTTTGTTGTGAATTCTTGCAGTGCCATGCAACATTATCTTCAACAGTTTAAGTACCGCAGGTGACAGGTCGCCAGGTCCCGCGTGCATTTTTCATTACGTAGGTTTCAATTCTAGTAGGGCAGGCAGCGCCGTCCGGTCCAGGTCGACATGGAATAGACAACACTAACAGGGCGAGCAGCTGGAACATGAGATCGCCAAGCAGGCAGACGTTTCAGGCACGGCAGACACATAAGACTAGCGAGCAAGGACGAGGAGGCGATAGACGATGATAGGTCCAGACAATAAGTGCAAACTCCATGTGCCTGCATGTTCCAGATGAATATGAAAGAAGGTTCGGAGGAGGAAGCCCCAAAAACAGGTCTGATGACTTTCTCTTGCTGCCTGTGTCCGGAGTTCATTCTGTTTTGCCAGGAATGTTCCCTGCCGTGGGACGAGCTGAAGGAACAGTGGTCAAGCAGCCAGCCCAGGAGAAGGCGAAGATTGCTGGTTCTGAAGTTGTTTCGCATGCAGCACATGCGACTTTGCAATAAAGACAGCAACTTGTTGGTGGCATGTGCCTTTTTTGTTCAAGGCCAGTCTGTGAAGTTCGGACGGAGGGTTTCAGAGACATCCACACACATAGCAAGATACATCGCAGGACATTTCAAAGGCATAACTGTCATACAGTAATACTGTAGGATTAGTGACTAGAGTGCTCATGCTAGTTATTCACGGCTGGTTTTTTTCGCCTTCGCCATTTTCGCCTTCGCCATGTTCTCCACGGAGGGTCTGCCCCCATATTTTGTGAAGATGCTGCGAGACACCTGCGAGTTTGTCTTCGAGGAGTCCTATATGACGGAGGACTGCTTTTCCAGGGACGTGGACCTGCTGGAGGTTGCCTGGGCCCCTTCGGTGGGGATCACGGCTTATGCCGACTTTCAGCTGCACTAAGAATAAGAGAACACCCGTGGCCAAGTTTGCTGGTAGCCAATCATGTCGTAGAATTGCGGAATTCTGTGGTTGTCTCAGAAGAATTGAGGCTGGACTGAAGACTCAGTTCGCCTTCGATGGTGATCTCACGACCTACGAAGGCAAGCGGCAGTGAGTCTTGGATAATTTTTTGTTAGACCATGACATGACATCATGTCATCAAAACGCGAAACTGCTACATGACAAAGGCTTGGCCTTGTTGGCAAGAGTTCGCCTTGGTGGCCTTCGCTTCAGCGGCATTTTCTCGAGCCTTTTCATGTTACCTGTTTGCATCCTCTAGCTCGTGCTTTAAAATAGAATTCTGTGGCAGCAGGCTATGAAAGCTTTGGAAAGTAACTGTTCTGAGGCAGGCGAAGCAAAAGATGCAGGAACCTGAGGATGATTTGGCAGAGCCATGGCAGCATGATTCTTTCTGAGGGGCCATGAGGTTTGTTGCGATGCCAGGATTCATCGCAGTGCGTCTCTACGGCTCATTCATAAGGACTTTGAAGCACACTCTGCGATCTTCTGCCGCAATGCGAGAATCTGGTCCGTCTGCGAACAACCTTTGGGTTCCTGGCTGCCTGGGTGGCCTGCAATGGAAGATCCATGTCTGCAGAAGACTGCGGCCGTACGTGCCGGCTTTACGGTTACGTTCGTAACTGTTAACTGAGCCTGCAGCAGGATGCCTGGACTACGTGTTCCCAGGAACGGGCGACGTTGAAGCTGGGCGCTTTCGGCTTCGAAGCCCCGTGTCTGGGCTTCCTTACTGACAGGCTACTGACTTGCATGGGTGCATTATCAATGTCATGTTACTCGAGGCAGCCCTTCCAATTGATCGGCAACGACAAATTTTTATTGAGATCCCTCAAGTTCTTGGAGAAGCATCATCTCATGCAGAGGCTGCCGCCTGCAGGCAAGAGGGTTTAACCGACTGGTAGAAAAAGAAGGAGAGAGCCTGTGCTGCGTCCAGTGTGGATAAAACTCAGGTTTCTGGCAACGGCAGACTTGCCCAACCAGTCCGCAACTTACATGGCAGTGACGGACAAGCGGCGGCACTCGCGGACCTTCGACGAAGCAGCCACTCGGTTTGCAATGCTTGCTTCTTCGCACACATCAACATTTGGGAAAGTGCTGTCTAACCTTGATCGCCAGGTCGTTTCTCTGCAAAGACTTCGCAGCAGTATGTCACCTTCGCGATTGAGGCTATGTTTACAGGATCGTTTGGAGGATCTTGCGGTTCGGCTTGTGGAGCAGGACAGGTCTCATTTTACAATCGGCTTTGTGCCTGGATTGATCGGTTTAGGACAGAAGAGACTTACTACGGCAATGTCTTGGCGCCCATCACTCTGCCAGGACCTGGACCACAGGCTGCAAGGAAAAACTGCTGCCGACTTGGAGCCTGCGCGTTCGCGACCTCGCCTTGAGCTGGTTCTACAGGACCACGGAAAAGTGAAAACATGCATCACGGCACACTAGTAGAATGCTTTCCTCCTTCTAGGAAACTGATTTGGCAGCTCCGTACGACGCCCTGCCTCGCCTTCGTCGTATGTTGAGGCACATCCCGGAGGCCATTCTATATTTGATTCTTGCGGATGGGAGGGGGGTGGTTTCAATCATGTGGCAATTTCGCACAAAAGTCAGAGACTGATCTGGGAAGCAGGACTTGGAGGAGGAGGAGCAGCAGTGATCGGCGAAGTTTTCTCTGGTCTTCGTCTTCGTCTTGGGGTAAGAAGACGATTGCTGCTGTGAAGGCATATCCTTCTCACTGAGAAGGTGAGAGTAGAGTAGCATGTCTTGCTACTTTAGTTCCGCACGATCTGTCGGATGTCTCACACAGAGCAGCTGTGGAGAAGGGGAGTCCGGGATCTTCGAAAAGGGTGCCGTCCAGAACATCTGAGAGCTGCATGCAGGAAGACACAGTGTGTTGTCCGAAGCTCCGCTTAACTTGTCGTGTAGCACACACTTGTTTGTGCGAAGTGACAACTTCATATCTCACTTAAACACCGAATCGGTCAGGGGATTGACTCACCGATTCATGTCGAATGATTGTATACTCCGTAGCCATTTTGGCTCAAGCTCGAAAGCGGAACTTCGAAGGGCATCTCAAGCCCACTACTTCGATTACCATCGATTTGGACTAGCCAATTCGTAGCCATGGCACGTACCCGAGCCGACTCATGGTTCGATTTTCTCTGCGAGGGCACGTTGGTGAAGATGACGGCCCCTGTTCCAGAGTCGATGCTTAACGAGTACCCCGAAGTAGTCAGCGACACGGCCCAAGTCCCCATCTCCGAGATACGACGACAGCTTTGTCCCCGCCTTCTCGAGAAGAAGAACTGTAACATGGCCAATTGTGGTTTTCTTCACCCCGATTTCCTCAACAAACAGTGGGTAGTGCCCAACCTCATATGCCACAAATGGTTCCAGGGATGCTGCGAGTACCACAATACGTGCTGGAATCAACATGGCCACACGTTCGACGAAGCTATGCGACAGGCTTTCGTAGTACAGCGACAGAGTCGTCGAGGTGAACCACCTTACCATTACTCGTCGAAGAACGGAATCATCGAGCAGGTCAACCGAGCACAGGCTCGTGAGTGGATCATGGACTCGATGACCACTTTCCGTTCCGCCGAGATGCGCAAGTTCAACTTTGGCACAAACTTCCTTCGGTACTACGACTACGAATCGTGGGATAAATCTGATGTTGCCCAACAA